>JAOTRO020174864.1:0-11914 GCA_028566515.2 Pyracantha coccinea | reverse complement strand
ATTCAACAAGTCTCTTACAATTTATTGAAAAAATAAAATGTAAAATGAAAGTTATCTATTTTCTGTCTAAGTGAGTCACAACCTAGGCGGGTCTGGGCAGGCTAGGCGGGTGCCTAGGTGGTCTAGGCGGGCGCCTCAGAAGGTCTAGGTGCCCTTTCTTAATTTTCAAACGCCTAGACATTAGTTGAGGCGGTGACCAAGAGCCTAGTGCCTATGCGGGACCTAGTCGGTGCTAGACAGAGATTTTTAGAACAGTGATTAAGAGACATCATCCAATTAAGTCATTTGTTTAATATGAACCATTAAAAACTAGGTTAATGAGTTTGTGTGTAGAACCTCAGTTCTTCATTAATCATTTTCACAAAAATTCAACCATTTTGTGAATTAAACCAATTTGAGTTCAAACTCATTGAGTTTAAATCATTCAATAGGAATGACAAAAAGTTTCAGAGGTTGGATGGGGGGTGTTTTCTTGGAGGACATCGATGGGGTAATTAAATATATCTCTTTTCACTAATAGGTTTTTGTGATGGCTTTTTCTTTCTAAACGCATTTTTTATGGGGGTAATATTCATAATAAAGTTTGGAAAAAGTAAAATACAAGAGGAGTGCATAAATTATTTTCTCAAAATAATTAGATATTTTAGTTTAATGAAAATCATTTGCTTGATATAATAATTAAAAGGGTTAAAAACCTTTTTGGTCACTATCAAAAATATGATTTTGTCACTGTGTTTCTATTAACAGAATAGTAAAATATTTAATCTATACTAATTATTAATAGAATACTCTTTGTCAATTAAAAGATGATGAAAATACCATTCTATCCCTAACAACAAAACTAAAGAAAAATAACCAAAATAAAAGTTATGGGCACTATAGTAAACCAAACACAAAATTATTTTGCTGTTCATTTTTCCTCCCTCATAGTCACCCCATTTTCCTCTCACCTCTTGGGCGCGTGTGGCTTTAGCCTTGATTAATTGTGTTATTTTGTTTTGTACATTTTCGTCAAAACTGAAGACGACGGAAATTTGCTACCACAACCTCCGACAACCACCCCTACCTCCCCAAACCAAAGACATCCAATGTTCATCACTCCTTCCCCAACCACCCACCCAGCCACCTGCACCTCTCCGACCACCCCCAATCAAAGACCCAATTAAATCGCTTCCCACCATAAGGATAAATCAATTAAGAGACATCAACCAATTAAGCAAATTTGTTTACTTTGAACCATTAAAAACTAGGTTAACGAGTCTGTGTCTAGAACCTTAGTTCTTCATTATTCATTTTCACAAAAATTCAACTATTTTGTGTATTAAACCAATTTGAGTTCAAACTCAATGAGTTTAAATAATTCAATAAGAATGACAAAAGAGGTTGGAGGGAGAGGGGGGGGGGTGGGGGCGTGGTTTCTTAGAGGGGCATAGATGTGGTAATTTGATATATCTCTTTTCACTAATAAGTTGTTTTTCCTCATGTCTTTACATGGACAATCGATCTTCTTTACATAGACAATTCATCTTCTTCCTTTATGTCTCAATGTTCTACAGCTAAAGGATTGGCCCGTGACCACTCTGATCCCTTATGGCTCCACCTCCGCCATCATGCACACATCACACCAAATTAATAAAAACATAACGGAAAATTTGTACCAAAAAAAAGTGCATAATTTCATTTTTATCGTGTCAATAACAACATAGAAAATAAAAGCATTAGTCTCTGAACTAAAAACTTTTATCAGTTTCTAAACTTGCCACAATGTGAAACAACAATTTTTATTTAATACTTAGTTAAGGGGGCTTTAAAGTGCGGTTTTTTTATGGATTTTCTCTCACCTCACATTTTAACTTTAATTCCCTTATAAATATTATAGAACATTGTGGTAAAAATATGAAATGACAAAAAATATATAATGAATCTTACTTTTAAAAGAGTCTAATTAGCATTTCTCATAATCAAAACTCTAATTTAATTCAAAGTTGATGAACCAAGCTTAATTTTTTTCTGACAATGTAGTAATAAATAATTTTTTTATATATTTAGAAATTAAATTACAGAAAAGGACAGGACCTTTTACATGGTTTGGTCGATTTCTTGGGACATGGGTTTCTTTAACACACTCAACCCACCCATGCACACATAGAATATCATTGCCCTCCCTCTCTCTCTTGAAAGAAACCCCATTTCGTCACCATTTTCAGTCACAGGGAGACACAGGGACACGGAAAGACCCCATCTTCTTTGGACTCTTCCTTTCTTAGGGTTTCGCATTTTTTGAATCTTTAAGTTCTTGATCCCTGATCTTTCGCCCTGAAAAGAAAGTAGAATTTGTATTTTTCCATCTGAAAAACTGCAAAGTCCTCGGTTTTCTGTGTTAATTCCCCGTTGCGCGTGTGATCACAGAAGCACCAAAATGTTTCCACCTTTGCGTTGCTCTGTGGTTTTGTGTTGAACATCGTTTCTGGGTGGCGGATTTTTTTCTCTTCTGAGGAAAATTTTCCCGGAAAGTTCATTTCTTTCAGGGTGGAAAACAAAACCCACCTGAAAGTATCATCTGGGGAAGCTTAATCCTCTGTGGTCACTGCTCCCAGGGATCCATTTTCTCAGTTCATTTGCTTTTAGGGTTTTATTCATCGTGCCTAATTTCTGGTTCTGAATCATGAGCTCTGCTCAGAGTCACCACATCAAGCTCCACAATGTCGAATCCCAAGACAACCCACTTCGCCATTCTCACCAAGAATTGCGTTTTGGAAGCTGATCGCGCTTGGGTTCTTTCAGGCATTTTCTCAAACACGGGCTGCAATTGGCCTGGAATTGAATTTCTTGGCTTTGTTCATCTCGATTCTTTCCCTTATAGAAGCCATGGGTTGTGTCCATGGCAAGTGTTGCGGTCGGTACCCCCAGTCTTCCGATGGTGATCTACGGGACTTCAGAGATGCTGGTCCGTACAGCGCTCAGAGGAAGAACATACTCTCAGAGAGGTCATTGGAATTCGTCCCTGTTCCTTCACACGATTATCGTTTAGAGTACTCTTTGTTAACGCAGCGCGGTTACTATCCCGACTCGCCGGATAAGGAAAACCAGGACAGTTTCTGTGTTAGAACGCAAGTCCAAGGTAACCCAAATATCCATTTCTTTGGTGTGTTTGATGGGCATGGCCAATTGGGTACCCAGTGTTCTAATTTTGTTAAGGACAGGTTAGTAGAGATATTAGCGAATGATCCCACATTATCAGCTGACCCTGTGAAAGCTTACAATTCTGCTTTTCTAACGACGAATTATGAGTTGCATAATAGTGAGATTGATGATACTATGAGTGGTACTACGGCGATAACTGTGCTTGTTATTGGGGATACCCTTTATGTCGCAAATGTGGGTGATTCGAGAGCAGTAATTGCAGTGAAAGATGGTAATAGAATTATTGCAGAGGACTTGTCTTCTGACCAAACGCCGTTTAGGAAAGACGAATGTGAGAGAGTGAAGCTGTGTGGGGCCAGAGTTCTGAGTGTTGATCAAGTGGAAGGGCTGAAGGATGCAGATATCCAGTCGTGGGGTGATGAAGAGAGTGAAGGTGGTGATCCTCCAAGGTTGTGGGTTCCAGCAGGGATGTATCCTGGAACTGCGTTTACAAGGAGTGTAGGTGATAGTACAGCTGAGACGATTGGTGTGGTTGCTACTCCAGAGGTGTCAATGGTTAAGCTCACACCAAATCATCTCTTCTTTGTTGTTGCAAGTGATGGAGTTTTCGAGTTTCTCTCAAGCCAAGCTGTGGTTAATATGGTATGTCACTTTGACCATTTACAGACTGCACTAAAGCTATACTTCCATTATTTGTTATCCTTTTAATTGATGTTCAACTGATTTTGTCATTGATGCATTGTATTTGATTGTCTCATTATGCTAATACATTGATCTTTTGCCGCTTTTGTTATCTCACTGATAGTTCATCATCTTTTGTGCTGTACAATGAGCAAGGAGAACGATTGATTGTATGCTCTTGTGTTCATGTTGGTTTATGATAAATTGGGATCTGTTAGCTCTTAAATACCAACATATAAAAGCAAAAAGTGCGGAAGAAACTTCTATTGCCATCAGAAAATAAGTTGTTATTTGGAGTTCCAGATACGTTGATAAGTTGATTTCAGATATCGTTATGGAAGAATGTTGATAAAACTTACTCGTTGCTGGTATACCTATTATTCCTATTATGGTTGTTTAGTCTGATCTCAATATAAACTAATGGTAGCGCTATTGGTTGCTTATTTAGAATCATTAATGTCACATTGTCGTATTTGTACCAAAGAATATTCCAAAACTATTGGCTTGCTTATTTTCCTCTTTAGCATCTATGAACTGCTAGTCTTTTGATCTTTTACAGTTTGCAAGCAGTTAGCATTGGAGGTACTGCCCTTTTTTGTCCATATATCATCTTCTGCCTGTGTAATTGACCAATATATATGTGTGGATTTCATCCTGTATAGCTACAGAGTTTTCTGTAAATATGTAATTATTTATCATCAGTGTCGCACCAAAAAGAATAAAAATGTCAAACATTTTTCTCTTTTTAATTTTTTAATATTTCTATTACCATCCTTCCTGCTCACAAATATTCGGACACCATTCTTCATACAGGCGGCAAGATATCCAGATCCTCGAGATGCATGCGCTGCCATTGCTGGAGAAGCATACAAATTATGGTTGGAACATGAAAACCGGACAGATGATATAACAATAATCATTATTCACATCAAAAGCTTGTCCAATGTATGAATTGTGTAAACCTTCTCTTAATTTTGTTACCTTTTCTTTAGGCTGATTCCAATGCCCCAGCTCTGTATGAACTCTCATCAATAATTATAGTGGTATGCTGTAAGATTCTTGAGTGTAGGATATGTGGTCCCTAGGGCTTCCATAATTAGGTTGCACCTTGTTTCTGTTTGGTTTCTATAGAAAAGTTGCACGTTTTAAGCGGTTAATTTTTTATCATACGATTTAGCAGGGTGACATCCGACGCTGGATAACATATGCCCATGCCCAGAAGAGGATTTAAATTTACAACTAGCTTGATGATATTATCTATAACATGAAGGAATAGAGGAATATGAGAAATCATGTTACACTCCTTTCATATTGCTGCTATTGCACATGACACATGCATAATCTGATATTAGCTATAGAGGGCATTGTTTTCCAATGTACACCTTCAACTGATTGGCTCGTTTACCAACTTTAAATTGTGCACGCTACAGTCTGCTGGTGGTGCTACAGATGAAGCAAGTGGGGCCAATAATAGGCCAGCAACACGAGTGAGAAAAACTTCGGAGTCATCTGTTACCACTGGGTCGGAAGTTTACCGCTCTGTGAGAAGTGATTCCTCAGAAGTAGAGTCTTGTCAGCTTGTGCTTTCGATGAGTCGAAGCCCAGCTATTGTTGTTCCATCTCCTACATGTCAGAGATCTTTGAGTTGGTATGTCTGTTAAGCTGTCGTATATCATTTTGTGACTGTTATGCTATCAACTATCCATTTATGTTGCCTCCATTGACTGCAGTGGTTGAACTGAAGGGAATTGACGAAGTTGCCACACGCCCCCTTGTTATTTTTCTCAAGCGGTACTTGTTTACACGATGTTCCCTACGGTCCTTTTATATCTGATACAATCCCAATTAAGTTGACTCAACTTTTTCTGTTTGCAGGGTGTGGGTTAGTGGTGCATTCAGCCGTTAGCAGAAGTATTGGTTCTGCAAATAGAAGAAGTTCCCCTGAACGCTAATCTCTAATCTCTAGGTTCCGTTGCTAATCTCACTAATGACACGGTTTCTGACGTATATGATATGCCTGGAGAACATATTCTCCTTCTGCTAATCCAAGAATGTAGAGAGAGGGAGGAAATGAGATTTGATATGTACATACAGGAGATTCCTTTACACGAAATTCAGGGCGAACATTCCACGTACTCTTGTAAAATCTTTAGCTTTGGTTGTAATTCGTCATATCCTAAAACTGATGATTAGTAGATGTAACATATTGTGCTCTCTCTCTCTCTCTCTCTCTGTAATATGATTTCCTTTTGAGAATATTAATTCGATTCTTAACTGATTCAGGCATGACATACTTCTGAGCAATATGTTGTGTTTTCTACAACGCTGATTCTCTCCCCTCCTATTCCCTGCCCTCCCCTCACAATTCCTTTTAATGTCTTTGTAAAAAATCAATATAATGTGTTGATGTGACTTAGTCGTAACCATTTAAAATAGGAGAAAATAGGAGGTAAGGGAAGGGAAGGAAAGGGGAGGGAAGAAAATCCTACTCGAATGGCCTTTAAGATTCGAATCCTGTTTAATTTTGTTAAAGATGAGAAGACGTGTGATGTGATTTGGATGATGATTTTTTGAGCAATAATGTTGGGTATTGGATTCAATAATGTGATGAAGATATGAGATTGTTTTGAATGTGGGGCCTTTTTCATGTTGTTTGTTCTCCCATCAAGTGACCGAACCTTCAGTGCAAGAGTGGCCCACATGCCTTCACCTTTCGTGGTAGACTCCAAGTCCTACCCCAGCCAGTAGCCATACCTACCTACTTTGCGAAAATTGTAATATATTCTGGTGTATCTTATAGATCGGGTTTTTTGAACATAGATATTGGTTATTGAATTTTTTTATCAGGGCACTAACGGCTAGAAGCAGTAGTATATAAGATACACCGGGGTATACCAAAAATCACGACTACTTTGCTTACAAGTGTAGTGAAAACATTGCCAGCCAATTACTGGAAACCAAGTGCTCCATCATGGCGCTGTTCAACGCAGAGCACCTTCTTTTTTGGGGACCCGCCGCCAAAGAAAGAAAAAGATTGAAGTTTGGGTGCAAGCAGGCGTTTGTCGTCTTTGTAGATTCGATGAATGTAAACCGAGAAGAAAGCAAAAAAGATGCTAGCGTCAGTCGAGAAGAAAGCAAAAAAGATGCTAACGTCAGTCGTGCATCAAATCTTGGAGCAATCTTTTTATGAGAGCGGATCTGCTATGTTGTACAAAACCATCAACGGCTAAGACTGCGTCACGCGTGGTGGATGTGGCCTACAGTCATCCGTGGTAGAAAGATGGAAATCTAACGGTTATATTTCAAGTATATTAACTCTAGGTCGTTTGAAAATTCGTACAAAAATCGTTAGAAAATTAGAAATAAATGGACAGCCTCTCGTCTATCACATTCTGTAACATGTTACACTGTTCTAGCAATATGCTTAATTTTTCAGCTCCCTTGGTCGCTTCTCCAGTCACCACCATTTCTCTGCCAGCATTCTCCAACCTCCCATTTTTGTGGGATACGTTTTCTATTTCCGCTTCACCATCGTGCGCTAAACTTCGTTCATCCTCCTTCCAGTCATTTGCATTCGGGGTCTCGTGGATTTCACCATCAGGAGATGTTTCAGGAAGAGCTAGACCAGATTCTAGCAACGGCCGCCCTCTATGGGATGAAAGAGGGCCGCACCCAACTTCGATGACTTCATCCAGAGTTGGCTGATTAAGGTAAGAGGGCGAAGGTCCGGTATCTTCAAGCCCCAACTTACCCAGGTTTCCAGAAACTGTGTTAAGATGAGGACTTTCCAAGACATAAGCTAAAGAGAATGCCCCATTGGATAAACCCATCAACCGCCAGTTGAAAATTCGTCGGAAGATGATAACCCAATTCGGAACTATATAGCAGCACGAGTCATGGCGCTCAAGTCGGCAGCTTCTTTGTAGCATAACATGTGCCTCTTTTACAGCAAGTGCAGGTCCCATCATCTTACTTGAATGCGTCAGGTATTCAATCAAGCCATTTTCAAGTTCATCTCTCAGGTTTTCAATCTCATTTCCTGCATTACATCCCGGTAGCCACGAAATACTGTCGGGAAACGTTGGAAGTCTACAATCCCCTAGAGCCGACATTAGTGGTTCAACTTTTCCCGATGAGCTCCATCCTACAATTGGCAGGCACCACTTGACAAACCTGTACTCATCACTGAACTCCTCCAGCAAAGCAATCTCGGGGCAAGGCCAACTGGATGGATTTGATTCCACAGCAGCAGCAATTTTCTTCTGTGACCAATCCAAAGCTTCGTTGAAGGCAAAGATGCAGTTGTCTGGACCTACTTCATAATCTTTCATTTTGTCTAGTGGCTCCAATGAAGAATTCAAGTAGGGAAGAACGAGTTCGCGTGTTTTCACGTGGTGAAGAATGGGTTGAAGGGGCGATTCACTTGCAAGCCATCGTAGCCCTTCCCTAAGTCGGTTGTCACTGAAAAACCCATCCCATTGTCCCATTTGCTGGTTTTCAACAAGCGGAACAACATGAAAGCTGCTTATTCGTGACTTATCCAAGTCACGGAGACCCAAATTATCAACAACAGTGGAGTCATCAACATTGTTCTTGTATGAGCCACTTAAGATCAGAAGGGGCAAACAGGAACCGTAAGGTATCGACATCAGAAGGTTATGAAGACGGACTTTTTGCAATTTCCAAGGGATGCTTTCAGATGTAAGAAACAAAATAGCGCTTGCACCGGATACACTTTTTCTTGGATTATCAGAACTTGCATCCTTGACCACAGACAAACAGCAGTTCAGATCTGAACCAGATTGGTCACGAACCCATTTCTTCCATATTGAGACACCAGGGGATGAAATTACAAGATCCTCATCATCATCGTCCACATCATTTGCAAAAGGCATGAGCTTTGAAAGCAACCAGGGGGCTGCTCCTGAGACATGGCTCCTCTGCACCAGTTCATCACCTTCTAGATTGTTCATCTGAGAACATACAACAATTTTCCAGCATAGGCATCTAGCATCCGGGTTTCTTCCCCCTAGTATATCCACTATTACATCTGAAACATTAAGTCTTGACCATGACTGACCATGCTTTTTATATCTCTCCCTCAAAACGAGATCAATGTCAAACTCGCCAGAAGTGCTTGGTTGCTACAAAATGAAACAAAAACGATTTAGGCTGAGATAAATAATCACTTAGATTTCTTCCCAGCAAATAAACTATGTTCCAACAGATGTAAAAACAATTCTCCTATAGGAACCAATGCTTCAATAAGTCAGAAGGATACAATCTCTAAAAGCAAAATCTCAGTTATCCTTCCATTGACGAAACTATTGAAACATACTCGAACCCACAACAATCACCCAACAACAGCTTCACAAGCGGCATGAACAAGACAAGAAAGGAAATCTCTAAAATCTGAATTACCTAAGCTCACAAAGAAGGAAATTTACTGTCTTCTTAAACTATCATCTTCTAAGCACAAACGAAAACAAAATGGCACGATAAAGCACACGGGCATATTAGCTTCAAAAAATTGAAAAAGCTTACATCTGTCTTGAGTTGAATTGGTGGCCCCAATGATAAAGAATTCAATGCAGCATTTGCTGCTAACTGCTTTTTCTCTCGCAGTGCTCTTAGCTTCAGAGAACGTCGCTTCCATAATCTGATGAGGAAAAAAGTGGGAACATGAAGGTACTGGATAACAATAGCTTCAACATACAGCCAAATAAGTACGACACGCTAAATACCTTAGTATCAATTTGAGTTTTGCCTCCTCAATTTCTTCCTGTTGAGAATTCTCCATAACATCATTGTTTTCATCTACCTGATGGAGATCTGGAGTTTCCTCGTCTTCCAAATTATTGGTGACCATATTTTGGAAAACTGGATATTCCATACTGGAACTATATGTACCAACAGATGATCTCTCTTGTACAGCTTTTTTTGACTCAATTTGCAATGGCATTTGTTCCATTCCAGAATGCATGCGTCCCTCTGGAGAGTTACTAAAAAGAGCATCATAGTTTGGCTTCTCCATGGTATCAACTATATCAGGCTGGGGTGTAAATGATGAGAAAGCCCACGAGGAAGGAGACACAGCAGATGCCCTACGGGGACCTTCACTGTATTGACGAAAAATTGGTGTTTGAATCGTTTGCTGCTTTTGGCTGACATCTTCTGGAGATGAAAAAATTGGTGCTTGAATCATTTGCTTCTTTTGTCTGATGTCTTTTGGGGATGAAACATCTTCAAAATTAGGCCTTCTTTCATCAACTTCACTAACAGATTTTGTTACTTCAATGGCTGGGACATGACGAGCAGACCTTTCCTTTTCAGCATATGAAATATTTTTTGGTTCAGGCTTCTTGGTCTTGGTCATCAGAATTTCTTTTGTTGCTTCAGAAGATGAGGATATGACTTGACCAGAACCCAAAACATCCTTGACTATCCTTCTTGACTTTTTCATATCGACCAGTTTAGAACACTTGGTAGGATAATCCTCATCACCATTGAGAAATGGGCCTTCCTTCACAATATATGGCTCTTGGAATGACTTTATTGAAAACCCGTGATACTCTGAAAGGCTTTCAATTTCATCTTCCTAATTTCAACCATCAAAGAAGAAGCGTAAGATAAGTAAAAATGGTTCGTCCTTCCCCACAGGGTGCCAAAATGGAATTGTCATCAAACCAAAGAATACATACCTCCATTGCCAGCCACTTGGCAGCATCCGCAATAGGGAGACCTTGGTTATTCTGGAGACCTGCATGTATAGAAGCAAGTGCCTGGGTTCGTAACTGGTCAAAACAGCAAAGAATGTTAGTTATATGTACCAGCATACAAATCTAACATCAGCAGGAACAAGTAAAATACATGAGCTGAAGATTAGCGGTTTATTATGGTGTTACAAGAGACCCTATGGCCGAATCTTACTGCCTTGGGTATTTACGTATGACTATCATTAGAGCCTAGGCCCTAGACACTGCAAAGCAGTGCTGTGAAGGAGGAAGAGAGAAGAAAACACAATAACCATGCCTTAATCAAGTTCAACCTAAACTTCTAAGTCTTCTATTCACAAAAGATTTTCATCTGAGTACGATGAGATTGATTCGCAACTTCTTCCCTTCTTTACATAAGAAAAGCTACCAAGCAAAAATCTTAAACACTGAGCTCAAAGAAACCACTTCGAAAACCCTAGGTAAACCTTATTCAAAAAATAATATACATTTAGCAAAAAAAGTAAAACTCTGCAATGGCATAAGAATAATGGAGACTTCAAATTCTTTTAAGCCTACACTCTTGATGACACATTGTTCAAAATAATGTTCACAACATTTCCCTTGAATGTCACAGATGAACATAAATATGTGGCTGATACAGCTGGAAGGGAAAAAACAAAATCTTTAATATGTTTCCGTCTATCTAGCTCAGCAAGTTTCTAAAATCACAGCGCATACTGCATTTTACAGTACTTGCTACCTTAGCAACTGAATGCTTCGCTGGTAGATAGAGCAGTCTTGTTTATTCTTTGTGGGGTCAAAGATCCCCATTTTGAAGCAATACCACAAACTAAGAAATTTAATCATACCTTTGAGAAGTGAGCATGCATTAGGCAAGCTTGGAGGTAACTTGCTTTCCTTGCAAGTCGAAAGAAAGCTATAAAATTACCAGTTCTGCAAGCTCTGCAAGAGGAAATTAATTTATATTAAAATTCAGTTTACACCAAAATCAGAAAGTACATTTGAAGGAAGTGATTACCTAGCTACATCACGCGCAAATAGCACCTCTGAAGTTTGTCTTATTTCTGGAGTCATCTTTGCAAGATCAAGTGAGAGCTCTGCAGGTTCAACCTAGCAGGAATCCCAAAACTTTAGACAACAACAAAATGAACTGAGTACAACAGTGTGACTACTGCAGGAGATCTTACCATGTACCCAGGATGCTTGTCCAGCTTGAGAAGGGCATAGTAACCTCGAAACTCTTTTTCTGTAGGAATGTTTATTCCTTTCTTTCTGTGATCATCATACAATTGGAACAATTCAACAGATGTTTTATTCATCTGTTCGATATTGAGGTGTGCATCAAATCCCTC
>JAOTRO020174819.1:0-11916 GCA_028566515.2 Pyracantha coccinea | reverse complement strand
ACAAAAACTTGCTTTTTGCATTTAAACCCTACATTTAACAGCTCATTGAAAACTACTTTTCTTGCAAATTCTTAATTTAGAAAATTAGGGTCAACTCCGAAGATTTCACGCAAAATCGATTGCACGTGTTCTAAGTTTATAGAATCGATGTTTATTTAGTGAGATAAGACTTTAATGTTGTAAAAATCAACTCGAAAAACTTAACACAAAATCGGTGGCGTCATAAGACTTTATTGTTTTTGTAGGGTCAACTGATTTCCTCTGGCAGCCTCTCATTTCGACGAGGTAGGTACGCAAGAGAAGAGGCTAAACTGCTCTCAGTAGTCGTCGTGATGTTTATAGCCTACCAACTGCATTATTATTCCTCCCCCTCCGAATTCAGGATAAGTCGGTGATAGGATGACCCAAAACCTATTTTTCTAAACAATACCTAGAGGAAATCTTCACAAAGACCGATTCCAAGCGGCTCCATTCGATGCACAAGATTGGTTATGTGCATCTAGTGCAAGTCAAAATATGTTCAGTCGCCCACTCATGCGTGAGCGAATCCTGGGCGTTGATCCATTAACGGTTAGGAAAAGCTCTCGCATGTACAGGCGACTGATAACATGCTGTCGGACTTATCAGTAGTGGTACCTGCTATCTTTATGGACCGCTACAGGATGGGACTGGTTCAATGTGTTTAAGCAGGCATTTAGCTAGACCACACTCTGTACTTAACATCCTTAGGTGGGGATCAAATCGAACCCTGTACACCAAGTAACATCAGTAGGATAACTAGTCTTTTGGACCGACTATTTTCGAAACAATGGGGAGACAGATAAGGCAAGCTTTGCTGGATAGGAACACGGTAAGAACGGAAACAATGAAGGAGAGAAATTTAAACTTCAAAACAGAGGACTTAATTGAGACAAGACAAACTTCGGACTGTCATGTGAACAGATGTTGCTAACGAAACAAGGTCGAGAAACGTTGGATACATACCTTTCTTTCCATTAGAGGGAAACAAAATGAGGTCGAAGCAATCAGGGTAACATCTTCTTGGGCAAGAGTTGGAACTCAACCAAGAGAATTGACAAAATCAAACCCTACACAAGGATCAGAACGGATGAACTTTACAGGCGTCGTCGCACGACCAAATCGCAGTCAAAATCCTGCAACAAGAGTGGGAACATATGCATAAATAACCCAACACCAATCAATCTCAGGTCCACCACAAATAGTCAGAAATACATAAAAGCCTAACATTACCGCATATGGAAGTCAGCAGAATCGACATCAGCCGTTTTCATCTGGAGTAACTTGGAGCTTCGTTCTGTGCATGAAGCTGCATATTCAAATATTGCAAGCAGAAAAATCCAACAACAATCGAACAGCAGATTTGCTTGATTTCTTCTGTCTATTCACTATGCATTAACAAATCAAAATATAATTTGTTATCATTAATCCGATGACGAAGAAAAACAAAAGATTGTTTCTCCTCATAGAAAACTGCAGCAAAGAGACTAAATTCGGAATCTTGAGTTGATTTGGTGCTCCCTGCTGTATAATTTTCTGGACAAAAGAGAGATGGAGTCATTTTCCAACATTTAGGTGGAAAATGAGACACACACTCAACCCAAATGAACTAGAATCCAAATGATTTCGTAGGCGTAGCCAAGCTAGCCAGGGCAGCATATTGCCCCCTTACGTTTGAATTCTCTTCGCCGTAGTTCAGATTAGATTAGAATACCGATCAAATCTCTCTCTCCGACGCACAAACAAATTCGAATTCCCCAATTGGTATCTCGTAATCGGTAAGTAGCAGAGACCAAAAGAAAGATTATGTAACAACTGAATAAAAATGGGAAAGAGCAGCAGCCAGAAGCATGCTCAGAAATTCCATTACACGAAGGTAAATTAAATCAGCAACAACACAAATTAAAGGGAAACAAGATGGACCTCCATGGAAGTTGGTCCATTGCATAAACCCTAATTTCTATACACAATATATATGGTGGTTTGCTGATCCATTCAGTGATGATTAAATACAAAGAAAGAAAAAAAGTCATATCTCCTCCTTACCCAATTTTTTATTGGCGCCAAAATTGATCTCATCGTCTTCTTCTTCTTCAATTGGCAATTGATTTGGATGATCATTCGGGGTTATTAGTTCTTCCGTACGAGTCCATCCCCTCCGTTCGGCTTTTTACAATGCCATGGAACACCTCCCTCACCTGCCGCTCCAGAGGATCCAACCCCTCCTTTATCCCCTCGCAGAGACTCGACAGTTCCTGCACTCTCTCCCTCACCTCCTTCTCCTTGGCCTCCGCAAGCGGGAAGTGCGCGGAGTCTGCCAGATCGCCGATCACCCGCGAGCACCGTTCGATCTGATGAATCTCCTTCAACAATGCGCAGGCATTTCTCCGGTCCCGCCGCTTCGACTCGTCCATAATCCGATCGTGCAGAGACAGCATTGACCCCGCCCACACGAAGCTTCTCGGCACGTTGAAATGCACCTGCAGTCCCCTGTCCTGGCAGGGGATCGCCGCCACCAGGGCCCACATTACGAACAGCAAAACCGAATTGATTGTGAAAACCGCCGGCGCGAGCCCGCTGGAGGCCACAATTTCATTGGGTTTCGGAGCGTATAGATTGTTCCCGATTGCCTGCAGCTGCCTCGCGGCCGACCACGACCGCGAGACGCTCCAGGACAGAGATCGGAAGTGGCCGAGCGACCGGTGCTGCTGGTGGTGATGATCCTTTGTGTTGTTGTTTCGGCCGAAGGACCGGTTACGGTGGGCTATGGTGGTGTTGGAGGAGTCCTTGTCGTCGAGCATTGCGATGGCTAGGTCGACGAGAGCCTTCTTCGCGCGGCGAAATTGGCCCTCGCCGAGTGTCCTGTCGCGGTCAAGCGCGACAAGGACGATGTCAAGCAGCTTGAGCCACTGGCGCATCTCCTCTATTCCGTCGCGGATGGCGTTGCAGACGTCTAGGGCTTTGACGCTGCGCTCGAAGTAGTCGGAGATGTAGCGGTCAACGGTGGGTTTGGAGATGTGGGTTTTGGTGGAGGAGAGGTTGAAGAGGGTTTTGAACTCGTGGTGTAGGCGGAGGAAGGAGTCGAGGAGGTCTCGGAGCCATGGGAGGGAGAGGAGGTCGTGTGTGGAGGAGGAGAGTTGGAGGAAGCAATCGGCGACGTGGGTTTGGAAGGAATCGAGGTTCAATCCACCACTACCACCGCCACCGCCGCCTGAAAGGCCGTGGGTTTCCATTGAATTCAACTGATCGCGTCTGAGGCTGAAGATTGACCGTCCGATTTGGTAGGAACCAGCTGACGAGTATTCCGTCGCTGGCATTTGTCACACAATCCAATCCAAATTCAAATCATTTGATAAGATTATAAACAACTAGAAAGAGAAGGAGGAGTGTGTTGGGAGGAAGAGGTGAGAGCGTAAGGGGGACAGAAGTGAGAGAGAGAGAGAGAGTCTGCGCTTTATGGAGAGGAAGCGGATGAGATTAGAGTTTTACCATAATTAGAAAAAAAATTAACCACTCTCTTAATTACTTTACTTTGTACTAAGTAACTTTTGTTGTTTGCTCCGGGGAACGCGAAGCTTACACGGAGGGGACACGATGGATTAATTTGGGAGCTCCAAACGCTTTTTAAACATATTTTATTAACTTTTTAATTTATTTCAGATTTAATTGCTGATGTATAAGAGAACAAGTTGCATCAGGGCCGTTGATTTTGGGGTTAGAGGGGGGCTTTGTTACAGTTGGCCGAGGGTGGGGGCGTTGTGCCACGCGGGGGACGAGGACGGACTCGTTCAGCGGAAGGGGTGTACACGTGGACGGTACAGCTGGGTCTTTGTTGGCGCGTAAATTGGAGAGGAGAGGGAGGGAGGACGGGTGGATTTGATCTGCTGACTTGGTCCTTCTAGAAAGTTGAGGGTGAGCGAGGGCGGGGGCCGAGGGATGAGTGGGCCCTAACGGAGAAGACGACGGGATGACGTCTGTCATTTTAATTTAGCTAAATTGACGGAGCTGCCCCTGGTTCGAAGAAGAAAACGTCGACTCCAGTCTACATGTTGCTCACCACTGCCCTTGATTCTATTTGCTTTTAACTTTCAACTTGAGTGTTAAGTTTTTAAACCAAAATAAAACACGAGTTTAGAATATTTTTCTTCTTTTATCCGAAAAGCACGAGTTTAGGATGCACATGTTCGTTTCTTTGAGATAGTAACTCCTACTAGTTGTTTGTTTGAGGATAGAGGGAAAGTGAACTTAAAGAGCGGGTCGTTGTAAAAAGACCTAGTCGAGGCTTTTATGTAATTCAAAAGTCTTCACTTTATTTTTTAAAACACATAATTCTCTTTACTTTGCTCTCTGAAATTCAATTTTTATCTCATTTTGTCCTCTAAAGCTTGAAAGTTGTCTCTATAAAACTCAGAATTCACTCCACATTGTCTTAGATCTGTTAATTTCTTATGTGGTTTTGATTTTGAGTGCACCAGGCTAATCAATTTCTTCTTCTTTTTTTTTCATCTCTTCAATTTCTTTTAAACTTAATATTCTCTGATTGTTAAATGTTAACGCACAATGGAGATTTATAATCAAATTTATTACACATGTGACATAGTCTTATTATGTGTTGGATCCCGCATATGTTTCAGAAGATGATCTATAAGTTTCAACGAGAAGAGAGAGTCCACAAGTCAAAATGAAATGAATTTTGAGTTTTAGGGAGTAATTAAAGTAGTAACTTTTGAGTTATAGAGAGCAAAGTGAGATTAAAATGGATTTTCAGGAAGCGTAGCTAAAAATAAGCCAAAAAAATTAGGGTACCGGTATTCATACACAAATTTGTACCGCTCACACACCCTCTATTAATACCTCATGCGTGCTAAGTAAATGATAGATTTCATCAGGCAACTTCAAACAAAAATACAATTCATCGATAATCTCATTCGATCAAAAAAAATTTAGATGGATAAAATGAGAAAATTTGTGCATAGGGATAATAATAACAAAGATTGAGCCTCTAAAAGACCTTGCCCCAACTTCAATGTGGTACAAGGACAAAAAAAGTGTGAAATTCGAGCATGCTTTTTGTTAAGAACGATGTTTAATTTCTCACATGTACGAAATCATTTCTCATTATATGACATCACAACATTATTTCATTGTATGAACTTAATAATTCGAACCCATTCATTTCTCTTTATTGTTATCTGAAGATAAGGACAGCAATTTACCAGAATTTTTATAAGAGAATCCCTCACTTTTGGGCATCTTGATTAAGAAAACCAGTTCACATGTGGGTTGTTGCTCACCATCCTCCGAGGACGAGGTGATCATAGGATCACCTCGATGATTAAGAATGTAATTTTCCAAAGTGATGGGAAAATTATTGATGAGAGACAGAGAAAATCTATTTACTTATTTTTGTATAATAGTTGTATTATTGGTAAGAAACTCGTTGAATAGTACACAAACATTTAAAACTCGTTTAGAAGTATTTTTAAATTAGGATAATCCTGAGAAGATCAATTTATTAAAATTAAATTTGCAAATCAAATAGCATGGTGATTAAAGATCGGATTATTACTAAGTGTTGATTAATGTATTTATTTCCTATTTATTACACATCATTTAGTTTGCAATTTAGTTTAAAATTTTGGTCTCCCCTAGCATTACCCTTTAAATTAACTAAAATCACTTTTTTGTGAATTTGATTTTGGATTTCAAAAACACTTTAAGTGTTTTTTGGAAGAAGCAATATAGATGTGCTTCTTGCAAGAAGCACTTAAAAGTGTTGTTATATGATCCACTTGAATTTTTACTATGAATTGATTTAAAAATATTTTTACTAAAACACTATTAGTATTTTAAAAACACTTACAAACGAGCCATTATAGACAAATATCCCATTTTTGTTTTGAAAATTATTTTTAGCACTCCAAACTTTTTATATTTAGAGTGAATAATGCACTCGTAAGAGTACAAAATAAAAATTTTAAAATGTTAATAACAGTTATTTTCGTTTTTTTTATTACATATTGGAGATTGGAACAGATAAGCCAGCATGGCACTTGAGATATTTCAATTTATTTTTCTCTTCCTACTAATTTTCTATTATTTTTCTTCCTTTGTGTTTGGGCAATGACAGTGGAAGTCAAGCCCTCTATAATTCTAATTCAATCTTGTTTGCCATAACAACAAAATAACGTGCACATCAATATGGTGAAGTATTCAACAACTTCTTTTTGAAAAATGTTTTTATTATTACTTTTTTCATGCATGCATGGCACCCACCTTACAAATATTCAACGAATAATGAATTCCGTTCGTGTCACGTCAATATTTAACAATGATTTTTAACAGATTTACCTGTAGAGTGCAAAGTAGGACACAAAATATCACTGAAAGAATATTGTAGGTTGCTTTAATTGTTAGAAGACAAAGTGAGATTTAATCAGAGCTTCAAAAGACACTTTAACTAATAATAACATCAATTTGCTAATAAGCATTGAAAGTGCCAATCAAAATGAAATACAAAACTAATTGAATATGGTAACTGAACTTTTCAAGTTTTGTGCAATTACCACTTGAAATTCTATCTACCTTTTGTCAAATAAATAATAGGTAACTATTAGAGTAGACTTAGTTAATTCAGAATCATCTCTGTGAGTATCTAGTATCTTATGAATTATAGGAATGTAATTCTTTATTATAGTAATTGAGGATTCTTACCTAAATATAGCTTGCGCAAATCAATATAAGGAGTTGTATTTTTATATGGTATCATTCGTATAGGTTTTCTAAAGTTTCTCCTCATTAAAGGACTTGAAACCAATTTAACTACTTTAGTTTGGTTTTCTTCACTAAAGTGTAAGAAAACCGCACCAAACCCAACCAAACTGTCAGTCATATTTGATAGGTATTTCCTATCCCTAGCTTTAGCCATACTCGCAGTCATGTCAATTATTTTTTCTCAATGACTTGGTGCTTTTTTCCCCACGTTGGTGTTGGAAATATATCACTTTCTTTCAAAAAAAGATAAAAAGGACAAGAGCTTAATAGTATGTTTGTCTACTTTTTCGAGAGAAATGGATGCTTCATGTCCAAGTAACTCCAAACCTTTCATTTGTATCTGCGCGAACTGAAAAGTGGAATAATATTGGACCGTTTATTTCTGAAAAAAAGTTTTTCGAATCTCAAAATTCTTTTAAACTAAAGAAAGAAAAGCTAAAAGCATCCCAACTGGTTCTTGGAATAATTCACTTTTATTCTTCACATGTTACAACTGCAAACATCGATAGTGTTCATCATAAAAGACATGCCCATTTTACTCATCCCCAAGAAAAAGCCAGCCATGTATATTCCAAATTAACTAATACTAAATTGCTAATTCCCCACTTGTCACAGCTTCCAAACTTCAAGAACAAGGATTCAAAACATATTTAAGTGGAAAAAGACCACGTTTGGATAGAAATATTAAAAAAACAAAAGAAAACTTTAAAAGTTAAGTATATATGTTTACTTCATTGGTGCTTTTGGTTCTGGTTTTCGAGAAATTTTTCAATGTACTGAAAATATAATTCGGTACATCAAGTGTTATAATAAAAATTGGTTGGATACTTGAATAAAAAAAATTCAATCACTTTTATTATGATACATAACTTAAACAAGACTTAAGAGCTAGTTTTTTTTTTTTAGCAAACAATATTTACTACACACACTAAGAGAGTGAGAGAGTAAGCTAAGCCTCATAATGGGCTAGCAATAATATGATTCAAATTCACCTTTGGTGAGAATCGAGTCAAAAACTTATTACTTACAAGTGAAGAGGAATATTATTAGATTGTTGTATTAAGTGGCAGAACTAGTTTCAGAAGAAGTCCCAAGTTAAAATCCCGTTTTACAATTGATAAAATAAATAAATTAAAAAATAGTCCCAAACCAAGCACTGTAGTTTGCACATTATTTTACATTTTATATGATTGCTATACATTGATCGACAATAACAATTTCAGATTTCATGATAATACAAAGGATAAACGCTCAACTTTTTAGTGTCATTCTAAATTGGTTTCAATCTTTTTAAGCATTCCAAACAAGCACCCAACATATTGAAAATGTCGGATCTGTTAAGCCTCAACTAATTTTTTGTTAAATTAACTAGTACTTACTTTATCTCCAACCTTAATAGAAGATCATGAAAACATAGCCTCCTTCAAGTATTGGTCACTATCACCCCCAAACACAGAAGGGGTTGAGTTTGTGGCTGTGCGTTGTATTCGGGGGTGATGGCCACTAATCCAATTCATTTTGATACATAGAAGGGTCCATCCACAGTACTCTAATCCCATGGATATAATTCCCTTTTTTCTACTGAAGGCTGAGGTATCCCACACCTCATAGATAGGATTAATTTTTAATGAGGTCCAAAAAGATTAAAGGTATTTCAGTCTATTTCTATCACAGACAAATGATATATGTCATCTCAAAGCTCTTAACTAAAGAATCATCCTTATTTTGCCAATTTTGTGCCTCAAACTCAAAATCAAAAAGCAAACTTCACTTGAAATTCTACCGCATTTTCATCGAATCACTTGATGTGGCTATTGATGTAATTCCTCATAATATATGTATGCAGCCCCTTTATTCAAGGGAAGTATTAATTATAAGGCCTATTTCGCATCAAACTTTAACGATCCGAACAGTTTATTTTGTAAGTTCCGATTTATAGATTATTTTTTGCAAAAATTCAATTTAATCCGAAACAATTTGTCAATTTAATTATCACTATCAAATTTCATTGTTTCTTGTAGAACAATGTGTTCGTTAATTTCTTTGAACTCAATTAGATATCTAAAAAATTTCCGATTTACCTAATATTTTACAAAAATAATCTATAAAATCTAACTTAAAAAATGAACCGTTCGAATTATTAAAATTTAAAGTTGTGTGAATCCGCATAACTAATTTTTATTTTAAATAAAGAATTGGAAATCTCTTCTCTTAAAAGCCTTTTATACATGTGGTGTGGACCGTGTGGTGGTGTGGTGGTGTGGTCGTGTGGTGGACCTATGATCATACGCAGCCACGAGTTACCGGTCCGTGTCATTAAATTGCGAAACCCTAAGTTGTCCCCCCAGTCCAGAATATGATATACATATATGCATGCTTTGGCTCTTTACACACCTAACCTTTTTACAACAAATCTGGGATATGTCTCTGCCCAAATGTATCAAGAAATCAATATTTACTAAATTTTTTAGGATAATTACAATTTTTACTTTTTAAATTTGAGACGTTTAAGTTTCAATTTTCTTACCTTATGTTTGATATTATATTCATTTATACTATATCTAAATAAGCGTCTATTCTTTCATTATATTGATGAGTTTTTTTGACCGTGTGTTACAAATGTGATTAAATATAAATTTAATATCAGTAGCGTGCTTATTATGTCTTTAATTTAATAAAAAATTAAATATTATTATTAGACTGTAGAAATAAATTAATACAATTTCAACATTTAGAAAAATCACATCAAAAATGTAAAGTGTGAAAGCTTCTGTTTGTGTCTCTTTCTAAACAAAGAAAGAAACCCGTCATTCACTCCAAATATTATATTTAAGTTTGATCACTTCAAACAATTAAGCACATGTTAAAGAAGGGGAAAAGGTAACAAAGATAAACAAATTGCAGCTTTCATTTTCATTCATTCATATATTATTTGTGGGTTGTTTCTTGGACCACAAGGAAATGTAGTTTTCAAGTTGAAGAAGAAGAGTCAAGAGCTTCGAGAGGAACATGAGCTTTTGATTCTCTTTTGGAATTGGTAAATTTGTTAAATGATTTTATGGATGGAGTGGGATGTGTGGAGAGAGGATTCTCGTTAGATCCTCCAATCACATCCGTTCATCGTATATCGTGCGATTAAAAATTATTATAAATTTTTTTATTTAAAATTGAATATAAACAATACCTAATGAAAACTAACCACACAATATACAATGAATGAATATGATTGGGTAATTTCTGGATTCTCACAAAAAAGATCCGACGAGGATCCTTATTCGGACGTGTGTACCACTCTAGCTAGTGTTGTTCTTTCAAATTGTTTTTTTATTTTAAAATTTTTGATGATACAATTTACTTATTTATATACTTGATGATGTCATTCACGTATCATTCATTTGGATTCAATAATTTGAGGCTTCGTTGCATGATTGCTTCTGAAATGACAAAAACAAAAAAAAAATGTTTCTAGCTACTTTCAACAAAAATACTTTAATGTTTTCGGGGAAACAATTTGTCGACACTTCTTTTTTGAAGCACTCATGTTTACTGGAAATCAAAAAGGCAAGAATACGAAGAAAAAGTAAAAATCTTATAACCACCTGAATTCTAAACCACAAAGTTGGAAACAGTTGATAGAAAACACCATAATATGACATAATTTAATAGTTTTAACATTTCACTCGTATGAACGTTACACTTTATAAAAAAACTAAAAAGCGTTTACCTCTGCATTCGAGGTCGTGTATGAATCTCTCCTCTACCAACATCAATGGCATAAACAAGACAAGTAGCTGTAATTTGCACAAAAAGGAAAAGAAAAATCAAACCAAAGAGGCATGATATGCACAGGCTTTCATTTCATTTCACTACAACAATTTACAACCAAAGATCATAAACTATCAAGCAGAATGGGGGATGCATCAAATTACACTTGGATTGCAATGCAAAACACCAAAACATATCAAGAGACACCAGACACCACGACGAATTAAGTTTTGAGCCCTCAGACCTCATCAACAACAACAAAAATTCATGAACAGTGATCACTAAAGGCCAGGCAACATTTACGGACACCATCAGATCATCACCAGAAATATTATTTATAATAAAGAGGAGGAGGAGGAGGAGGAGGAGGAGGAGCAACAGCAGCAGTCAAATGTCGATGGTCAGTCCGGCGCCATAAATGGCGGCTTAAAGTGAAACACTGCTTCACAAAATGAGATTCCATCATTGGGCTTATTGAAAAGCCGACCATATATGAGATTCCATCACAGTACAATTCAAAGGCCAAAGGGAAACTCGAACCCAGAAAAGAAGATTAGTAATGCATGCGGAAGAGGAAGTCAAGAATTAGTAAATAAGTTGTAGTAATGCTGTTTGGAGTAAAATCTGTCCCTATCTGTATTCAAACTAAATTATAATGGGAATTCATTTGCCTTTCGTTGAATAAAAAAACCAAAACCAAATGATGTTTTGAGCCCTCAGACCACTACTAAAACTTCATAAACAGTAATCACTGAAAGCCAATAACCATTTACGAACACCATCGGATCATCACCAGAAATAATAATAATAATAATAACAACAATAGAAGAAGAAGAAGAAGAAGAAGAAGAAGAAGAAGGAGCCGGCAAATGGCGACGATCAGCGTGGCACAGTAAATGGCGGCTTAAAGTGAAGCACTGCTTCACAAAATGAGATTTCATCATTGGGCTTATTAACAAAGAGTGACTAAAAGCATCATGAAAAAGCCACCCATGTATGATCAAGACAAGTACACCATCTTGGAAAGGACATCAGTCTTTAAAACAAACATGTTCTTGACGAATTCCTCCCTCATAACGGCACCAATTCCAGAAAACAGCTTTACTCATATAAAGGTACCAAGAATCACGAAAATGTGTGTTGTGCACATGGAGAAAAAAAGCATTAGCAATATAATAGAAAAGAAAAAAAACATTACAAGAAAAGGATACACATGATGAAGATATAGATATGACAAAGAACAATACGGATAAGAGCTGCACCAATTGCCAACATAACTTGAACATGAAAAGCTAAAAACAGTCATTTACACAACACCCCTTGGGTAGTAAAAGTAAACAAAAGATGGCCCTCAGTCCT
>JAOTRO020174810.1:0-11918 GCA_028566515.2 Pyracantha coccinea | reverse complement strand
TAAGAACATAAATCCATTTAAATCAATTTCTGGGAAATGTAGAGCATATATACGTATATATAGAAAACCAAAAGCCCGCTCACTGGTATATAGCTGGGTCGAAACCCCCAAGCCTCGCCTGGCTACGCTCATCCTCTGGAAACGTCTCACAAGTTGCTCAATTGGGATGCTTGAATATACCATCGTGGTCTACTCAACACCATGAGCATCCCCATATTTTTAGAATAATTTTTCGACATCCCACGCGCCCTCACATGCAGGCCAAGGCACGGCCATACGCGCAGACCACATGCAGGCACGTGCTTGGCACACTGATGGATTCCCTAATGGCGTTAGGGAATATTCCGTTAATAACAGCATATACCATTAACTTTACCTGATTCCATTAGTATATTCCGTCAAAGTTGACGGAATATTCTCCTCTCTTCTCCGATGGTTCACCGGATATCCGGCGCCGGTCACCGCTGCATCGCCGATTTCTGGAAATTTTTAAACTTGAATATCTTCCTCAAAACTCAACCAAATTCCAAAATTTTTATATGGATTTAAACCTCTCGACAAGGAGAACACATCCATGCATTTTTAGAGCCTTAAAATCGACGAATAATGCTCAAAAGATCACTAGGAAGAACCAGCCTAAACTACAACTCTTCGAACTCTCACATCCCGACGTCCAAATCGCTTCAAACTAAAGGTAGGGTTAGACTCACGAGACCACGAGGAACAAGATGGTGGTCTTGAATACCTTCATTTGTGAGGTTTTTATGGTGTCTAGAGATGATGATCTACAATTGTACTGACGGAGAGATTTCGAGAAGGTAAGGGAGAGAAGACACGGGTGTACTTGTGTGTGCGTGTATGGCTTACGAGATTGGCTACTTAAAACAACCTCTAGCTCTGATTGGGCTACTAGATCCAAGATCCATGCAATTGGATCAAACTAAGAAAAACCCAACTCAACTTCCCCATATTCCTTTATAATATTTTGTCTACACACCCGACTTGGCCCTAACTTGCATCCACAATCACGTGATGTCCAGTAGGATTTACTTACATCAACGGGAAAATAATTGTCTACAAATGCGGCCCTAGGCAAGTTCGGACGACGGAAAGTAACTGTCTTCTCGTAGCAATCCAATTTAGCACGGTTGGGATGTAACCAATCCATGCCCAGTATAACATCAAAATTGACGATATCTAATGGAACAAGATTAGCTGGCATGATGATGTCTTCCACCAAAACAAGGCATCCTTGATATACCCGACTAACATAACATGTCTCTCCTCTCGGCATCGAAAACTCTAACTTATAACCAAGAGGTGTGGGATAAGGTTGTGTCATCTGAGCAAACGTATGAGAAATAACATAATGTGTGGCACCAGAATCAATTAATACTCTAGCAAAATGGTCAAGAATATTTAACGTACTCATAGTTAGATCATGATTGTTCTAGGCATCCTATAGAGTGATATGGTGAACACGGTTCTGAGGCTGTTGCCGTCTTCCACGACCCATGCTACCTTGGTTTCCACGCCCCTGAGTACCACGTCCCTGACTAGGCTGGTTAGGCTGCCTCGATGATCCTACACTACTAGCAGCAACCTCAACATTCTAGGATGGTCCTCCGGAATACCACTGTGATCCACCACCTAAATATGGCGAATATGGCGTGTAACCTCCTGAATACTAAGCATAACCACTATGATGATACGAATCATGAGGGTATTGATACTGTCCTCCAGAATATGGAGCTATATCTCCCTGATAATGATATGCTCCACCATAACCGTCTGGGTATAACTACTAGACCTTGGAATCTGCTGGATAAGAACTGGTGGTGGCAAGACAGATGGCTGGGATTTCTGTTGGCTCTACGGGCACTGGATAGCCTGGTGTCCTATCTGGCCGCAAATAAAACATCCTCTGTTACCTTGCTTGCACTCCCCAAAATGTCGACTGTTACATCTACAACAAAATGGACCACCAGAACTACTAAAACCTCTCTGTCCCTGGAAGTGAGAACTTCCAGCACATCCTCCCCTCAGCTGCCCAGTGGAACTCAAACCCCCACTAGAAGAACTATGACTAGTACCACTTCTTTTAAAACTATGCGTCTTACGAGGTCATTGTAATGACTGGCCTTTAACTTTATTACCATTTCTCTTTTGGTTATTATCTTTTTCTTCCTGTTCGTCACTATCATCTGAAGCATTCTCAGAATCTTCAACCCGAAGTAAAACTTCATAAAACTCCTGATATGTCGAACAGAGAGTAGTAGTTGCCATGGAACGCCATTCCTTTTTAGTGCCCAATTTAAAATGTCGAAGCATCTCTGCCAGATTTGCAGCAATTTTCGGACAATATCGAGACAAATGTGTAAACTTTCGATAATACTCATTAGCCGACATTTTCCCTTGCTTTAGACGCGAGAATTCTTGCTTTTTATGATCCAAATATTCTGAGGGCACAAATCTCTTCAGGAACAACCGCTTAAAAACCTCTCAGTCTGTAACTTCTTCCAGTGACAATGGATAAGAATCATGTTTCCACCAGGATGCAGCCTCCTTTACCAAAAACCAAGTGGTCGTTGCATCACACGATAAGTTTTCTCAACATGATTAAGCCATCGCTCGGCTCATTCTGGCCCCTCAGTACAATTAAACTTATCCAACTTTAAATTATATACAGTTTCCAAAGGAGTCATCTGGGGAGGACGGAGTGAGGACTGAATGGCACTAGCAATAGCCTCCCCAAGCTGGGTAATATCCGAAAAATTAGATCCAGCAGAAGTATGTGGCTCTCTACGAAGCGGCATAGTTCTGTCATAAGACATCAAAATGATTAGAATACCCCAACCTAAGCTCTGAATGGCACTAGCAAGAATGCCAACCTAAGCTCTGATACAAAACTGACACACCCCAACCTAAATCGAGGCATGCTGGCCGTCACATGAGGGTGATGAAGCCATGTGCGTAATGCGGAAGTGATAATGATATTAAAATGTAGGTAAATAAAAACCAACCTAACTAATATACACTAGATAAGCATATAAGTACTAACGAAGGTGTTTAGAGTATACTTTACACATAATCAAAGCATAGGTACCAAAGTGTAGACCAGCTGACTAACTATTAATTATACAGGACACGAAAGAAATCCTACATTATTTGGAGTCTGTTAGAACCGTCGTGGAGTCCTCGTGAGCCACCAATACTGAGATCAACCTAGAACCTGGAGGGGCGCAAAACAGAAAATGTGAGTGGGCAAAAACAAAGCTCTTTAAAACCATTACACTTTCCAAAATATGCTAACCCCTCACTGTAAAACCCGTATAATTTCCCAGAAAATAATAATACATACGTATGTAAAAATCATGCTCGAGAGTAATGAAAACCAAGATATGCCATGTCAAGTATCTCAGAAATACAATGGGTAAGCCAGGTAAAATAAATCAATGTAAAGTGATATGCCAGCCGGAGTCACCTAACGTGACTTGTACAGCTGAGCCTATATCTCACAAATCAATTCCTGCACACGAGTTGGAACGACCTAAGGTGGTCTGTACGACAGGCTGGGTGTAGATAAATACACTCAAGTGCTACGATCATGTGAAGGCTATGCGACGAATCGCAGGTCACCTACGAGTCGGAACCACCTAATGTGGTTTGAACGACAGGATGGCACCTACCTTGGATCCAAGGTGAGCGTGTGGTGTGGGAGGTGAATGATCACATGAAGACTAGGCCTTGGCCTCGAGCGGAGCACTAGCACCGGGGTGCAGGATAATGAGTACTATGACACACCCGTACCGAAGTCCAGGCATGTTGGCCGTCACGTGAGGGTGACGTAGCCATAAGTGTTGTGCGGAAGCGATTTAAGTTAAGATAATGTGAGTATAGAAATAAGTGTGAATTACACAATCAGAGCTTAACTAGCCTAAGTGCAGTCAAGCATAAAGTACTAATTAAATCAACACCCAAAGGTGGTCCTACATGAGTGATGGTCTGTCAGAACCTCCGCTGTCTCCTCGTATGGTATTGGATTACGTTGGCTTATCAATCAGCCAAATTGAAGAATGCGAAATCAAGGGGAGCATCCCGACACATGCATGTTTTACACTTTTTTCATTCAACTAGGATTTTTTCCCATTGGGTTTTTTCTATCTGGGTTTTAACAAGTCAACATAAGCATACTTAATACTATATCAATAATTCAAACAAAGTTGTACTTTTTTTCCTCCGCTACGGTTTTTTCCCACTAGATTTTTCCTAGCAAGGTTTTAACGAGGTAATTGATGTTGATATGTTGGCATTCAAGGGGGGTGCTGTAACAGTTGTGGGTTTGAATGCCCACATGGTATAGTCAAAAGTTAAAAAGTAAGAATGACTAAAATGGTGGTATTGTCGGATTTGCTATTGTTGGATGACATGATTTTCAACTTGTTTGGCATGGTTTTCAGCATGCCTTAATTTGCCTTGTAGAATTATGCATGTAAAAGACTCTATATAAAGGGCATGCAATGTATGATCAAACAACACATCAGATCAAGTGTGAAAAGCAATAATACTAATATCCTCCTCTTCTCTTTGCCTGCATCATTTATGTGATACATTATACTCGTTTTACTTTTATCTCTATCAAAGATTATCTCTCTCACTTTTACCTATTATAATATTTAAGAGCTACTTTGTAAAGTGGGTGTGAAGAAACGCACGCACGCTAAAATAATCATAAATTCGAAGTCACTACGACAGGTTACGATTTTTCACTACTAAAGCGAGAAAGTTAGTTTTCACCAAATCTAATTGTACTTTTTAGTCCCTACACCTTCAAGCTTCAGCTCACAAACCAGTAATCTTCTGGGTCAATGTAGTTTTACTCCTCCTTCACCTCAATCATGCAGTCAGCCGTGCTCTCCCATTAACCCATCGGCCCAGCTTGGCATTTGCCACCAACAACCGGAGAGTTATGAATGCCAATTGCCAAGTTTGGTGACTTATTACACCATGCCTACCAACTGTTCGATGAAATTCCTCTTAAAAGCCTTGGGTCTGGAAACCCTGTTTTCCTTTCGCTGTACGCACTACCCACAATTTGGCCAGCTGAAAATAGCGTTTTAACAACTGAAGTAGTGTTGACACCGAAAGTCTTCGGCAATGTCGCGTTTGTTTTGTCAAGAACTTTGGAAATTGCTGAACCCCATTTGCAGATTTTGTCCAAACTAACCCTCACGGTCCTTCAATGATCCCCCAAGCAGGCGTTTCTTCTTCTTCCTTGCCGACGCCGCTGTGGACGTACGACGTGTTCCTCAGTTTCAGAGGCACAGACACCCGCACAAGTTTTACTGACCACCTCTATGCGGCGCTGACTCGAAAAGGAATTATCACATTCAGGGATGATGAGAAACTCAAGAAAGGAAGTTCCATCTGGGAACTCTACAATGCAGTTGAAGAATCAAGGTGTGTCATTGCCATTCTTTCAAGCAATTATGCCGACTCAACTTGGTGTATGGAAGAGCTTGCAAAGGCTGTTGAATGCAGGAGAGTAATGGGACAGATACTAGTCCCGGTTTTCTATCACGTACATGCATCCGAGCTGCGAAACCAAACAGGGAATTTCGGGAAAGCGTTTTGTAAGCTTGAGGAACGAGCTGTTAAAGGCAATTTAGAAAAAGTACAAAGGTGGAGAGCTGCACTTGTTGAGGTAGCTGACCTCTCTGGATTCCATTTTCAAGACGGGTACGTAAACTTACCCTTTTACTTTCTTCTTGTAGTGTAAACTCTGGTTTTACAAAATATGAGATGGTGATTTATTACTATTAGTTGTAACCTTTTGCAGATATGAATCAGAACTTATTCAAACTATTGTCGAAAATATTTCCACCAAATTGAATCAAACAATCTCCAGTGTATTTACGGATTTAGTTGGAATGGATTCTCACGTAAAAGAAATGCTTTCGTACTTAGAGATGGGGTGGAATAATGTACGCATCGTAGGGATTTGGGGGATGGGGGGAATCGGAAAGACAACTATTGCCCATGTAGTTTCTGAAAGGATACGTGCTCAGTTTGAAGCTTACAGCTTTCTTGCCAATGTTAGGGAGGTAACTGAAAAACAAGGTCTAGTTCATTTACAAAAGAAACTTCTTTCTGATATATTGCTGGAAAGTAATGTAAGCATGCACAACACTCATAGAGGAAGCAGTATAATAAGGCACAGACTACGAACTAAAAAAGTTCTTATCATTCTTGATGATGTGGATAGGTTAGAACAATTGAAGGCGTTGTGTGACCATAGTTGGTTTGGTCGAGGGAGTAGAATCATAATAACCTCAAGAGATAAAGGTGTATTGCTCAAAGGTGGAGTGGATGGAATATATCAGGTTAAGGCGTTAACTAACAATGAAGCTCTTCAGCTCTTTATTTGGAAAGCCTTTAGGAGTGACCAGTTTGGAGAAGATTTTTTCCAGCTATCCAAGAATTTTGTAAAAAATGCTTATGGCCTCCCATTAGCCATTGAAGTTTCGGGTTCATCCCTCTTTCATAGAAGTGTTGAAGAATGGTCAAGTGCATTGTTTAGGCTAGAAAGAAAGCCTGTTGAAATGCTTTTTGATGTACTTAAAGTAAGTTTTGATGGATTACAGGAAATAGAAAAGAAAATATTTTTGGACATTGCATGTTTCTTTAAAGGAGAGGACGAATATCGTATAAGAAGAATACTAGAAAGTCGTTATGGCCACTGTCCAATCATTCATTTTATGGTTCTCACTGAAAAATGTCTTCTAACTACATTCGGAAGAAAATTGTGGATGCATGATTTGATAGAACAATTGGGGTGGGAAATTGTTAGTCGGGAGCATCCTGAGGCAGGCAAGCGTAGCAGGTTGTGGCTTTCCAAAGATATTGTCCCTGTGCTTGTACATAATAGGGTAAGAAGTCGAAATACAGATTCAGCGATTGTTAAACTTAAAAAAATAATTAATTGAGTGTCTTGTCATATATATTTTTTTAACGCTTGCTACAACTAATTCTTTCTTCTTCTCTGTTAGGGAACGACTTCGGTGCAAGGTGTATTCCTGAATTTTGAAAAAGAAAAGGAGATTAAATTGAGGGTTAATGATCCTTTTTCAGAGATGAAGAAACTAAAATATCTCAAAATTTGGAACGGAAACATTTCTGGAAACACCAAATATCTTTCTAACGAGTTGGCACTTTTGGAATGGCATGAATGTCCTTTAAATTCTTTGCCATCAGGATTTGAATCAGATAAGCTTGTCGAACTCAAGATGCATTCAAGTTGCATCAAACAGCTATGGACGGGGGAAAAGGTAAGATCACCGTTAGTCTTCTGGATGTATATCCTTGAATATAATTTGAAGTTGAGGATACTGTTAGATTCCACTTCTTTGTCTGAAGAAACCCTGCTGCCCTTTTTAAGTTGTATACCATAAAGACTTTTCAGTCAGTCTAGTGCTAAAACATCCATGCAAGTATGTTACACATCATCTTTTTTTCCATAATTTTTATAGATGGAAAATGTTTAGGTAGACATATATCATACAAAACCAATAGTAAACATAAATTTCTATCGAAAAAACAAAGCACATGAAGGTATCTGTGACACACTGTCTTAGTGTAATATAATTCCCATTTACAGATCATGAGAATGTATCCGTATCATCTTAATGTTATACAGTTAAACATTTCACATCATATGGTATCATGTAGACATGATGCAACATAACTCTCTTTTATTTGTGGCCATTGTCCTCATTGTGTTATCGTATATATTCTTATATGTTTATCTTAGGTCTTGTTTGATAGGTTTCATAAAATACAAGTTTATAAACAATGCACATGTAAAATAAAGTTGCATTGGTTAGAATTTAATTTAGAATTATTAATAAACTTTCTAAAAAGTAGTAGTCTAAGATTTACAGGCTGCTGCTAGCAACTTTCCAAAAATGTATAGTCATCTCATATAAACAAACACTGTAAGGAAAGATAAAGGATCTAACTTAACAACACCAACAACAACAAAGCCGTTTCCCACTTAAAATGCCACCACAACAACAACAAAGCCTTTTCCCACTAAGTGAGGTCGGCTATATGAATCCTAGAACGCCATTGTGCTCGGTCCTGTGTCATGTCCGCCGTTAGATCCAAGTACTCTAAGTCTTTTCTTAAAGTCTCTTCCAACCACTTAAAATGCCAAAAACAAAAAAAAAGCACTTACATATTTTAAACCAAAAATTGAACTTTGGAGTAGGTGTCTTACAAGAATGTATTACCAATTTTTCTACCAATTATTTTCCTTTCAAATCATGCGATTATGTTTCAAATGATTTCAGCATTGGAGCAGGCTAACTTTCATTGATATGAGTGACTCCCAGTACTTGATCAAGACCCCAGACTTTACTAAGGTTCCAAATCTTGAGATTTTGGTGCTTCAAGGTTGTGCAAGATTGGTTGAGATTCACCCAACCATTGGAGGTCTTAGAAACCTTATTTCGTTGAATATGAGAAACTGCAAATCTGTTGAGAGCCTTCCACCTTTCAAAAATTTGAAATCTCTTAAAACTCTTACTCTGTCCGCTTGTTCAAGACTCAAGAAGTTTCCTGAAGTTGAAGGAAATATGAAATGCTTGTTGAGAGTCCATTTGGATGAGACTGCTATAGAGGAATTGCCTACATCAATTCAACATTTGACGAGTCTTACCTTGTTGAACTTAAGAGACTGCAAAAACCTTTTGTCTCTTCCGAATACCATTCAATATTTGACATCTCTGAAAAGCCTCATTTTAGCTGGTTGCTCAAAATTTGATGAGATACCTGAGAATCTGACATGTGTGGAATGCCTAGAGGAGCTTGATATAAGTGGAACTGCTATAAGAGAATCGCCGTCTGTTGTAGGTACATTGAATCTAAAATATCTATCCTTCCGGGGATGTCGAGATCTACATTCAAATTCGTGGCACTCGCTCTTTAATTGTTGGTGGTGCAGAAAGAGCTATGTCCCTACCAGTTTGTTGTTGCTAACCTCATTCTCAAGTTTAACTTCTTTGACAGAGCTAGACTTAAGTTATTGCAATTTAATAGATGGAGCAATTCCCCAAGATTTTGGTGACTTAATCTCCTTAAGAAAATTAAATTTGAGTGGCAATAATTTTGTTTGGCTACCAGAAAGCATCTGTCAACTCTCCAAGCTTGAATCTCTCAACTTGAGCAATTGTCGAAGGCTTCAGTTGCTTCCTGAACTACCGTCAAGTGTTCGGCATGTGAATGCAGAAGATTGTATTTCACTGATGTGTTTCCAAGATAAATTCAAATTATGGACTTCAGCTGTCTCAGGAATGACTACTGTCAATTCCCACAGTTCATCCGATAATCCAGAATATTATACTTCAGCACCAAGACGTATCTCAAGAACTTACACTTCTGGAGGCTTTGGAATGATTACTTTCAGTATATCGTCTGAAGATCAAGAATGGAAACTATGTGTTGATTCATGGTTACCAACTCAAGTGTTTCAAAGAGACCTATTGGATTGTAGGTCATACTCCATGAGCTCTGTTTGTGCCCAAATTGAAATTCCAGAGTGGTTCAGCAATATAGTTACTGGTGATTCCATAGCAATCCCAATACCTCCAAATTTGAAAGATAACAAGTGGATGGGGGTTGCTGCTGTTTTCTTAGTCAAGGGACAGCCTTCTGTTTCCAATAGTGAGTCAGATACAGAAGCTTCTGATTACTTGTACAGATTCACATTGGGAACTCATGATTTTCGACTGGAACCATATCTTCTTGACTGGAAAGAAAGTTGCCCCTTCGTCAGGTCTAGTTCTGATGATTTTCTTTGTTTTTTCTATGAATCTCATATGCGCTTTCCAAAGATGTTAAATGAATCAAGTTCAATGTGGGCATTATTGGAAGCCATTAACCCGTGCATGGAGGTCCAGAAATGTGGGATACGTCTTGTTTACAAGCAAGATGTTGCAGGGTTTATCCAGACATTCATGCTGTGTTTAAGTGGAGGCCAACATGAAATGAATCTGCAGGAAGTTGATAAAGCTACATTTGAGTCTGGATGGTTTAATCTAGACAATAAGTACATTTTCAAATGGTAGAATTTCATTTTCCTAGAACTTTGTTCTTTGCATTTTGCATTAAATTTCTTCATTATTGAGGTGACGTGGTCTTCTAAAAAGTTAAAAATTAACTCGTTCTTTGATATATATACATATATCTCTATACAGATGTATGTATGTATTTGTGATTGCAGGGATTTTCTCTCTTTAAAAAAGGTCATCATCTCTCGCGTGGACTCCTAAGGGCAGACTTTTACATGGACTTATATGTACTTGTGAAGAAAATACCTTCTTGTCATCAAATTTGGGGTTTTACATTCCACGGGCACAGTTTTTAGAGCATTTCATTCTCTCAAATTCTAGTAGCATGAGCTGCACTTTGTTTCAAACCGATAAACCTGGCACAGAAGTTCAATATGGGCATTGCACATTTTGTACCAACAAGATCGATTAGGGTTTTTCCAGACAATCACCCACTGCATTTTACGTGGCTCAGATAGAATCCTTGAAACCTATAATCTATTGGTAGCAGGTGTTGAGATAAATTTGATGAGATTGCCAAGTTCTGCAGTTGATGTAGAGGCAATAGTCTCAAGTCAACTAACTGCAGAGATTGGTGTGTGTGGATCGTTTTGCATGTAGCTTCCTTTGGACCAAAGTACCCAAGTGGTTCGTTCTTCTGAGTAAGGCAACTCTGAAAATGTTCAACACTGCCTCCGACTTTGCTCGTTGATAGTAACTGTATGTGCTTTCATCGCTCCACGAACATCCAAACATCGATTCTTGAGAATTTTGACACTCCCAATTCATTGTTTCTCATGACATTTTTCTGTAATATGGTGTTCGGCTGCAGAAGATGGTAATCAAATGATAAGAGTACAAGGCATCATGAAAGATTGATTCATAAGGCTTATTGATCATGTCTGATGCTCAAGAGCATGGGAAACGCACCCATTGTAACTTGTAAGTAGCCTTAGATCTTTCTCACTAGATCAATTTTGTTATTTTTGGGCTACTTCCTTTTGCTGCTAGTAATTACTGTGGCATTCTAGATGGATAAAGCGATATGATGTATATAACTTTTTCACATAACATTACATTATTGATCCAGAATACCGTTGTGACGTAGGAGATTTAGCCAACTTGCCACACCATCAAGCCTCAAGTTTTTCTTGGAACTCACAAATAGACCAGCTAAAGCTTTATATTTTGACATCACATGCAATATGCATTATTTTACTGAATAATCTGCACAGCAAATCGTTTTAATTATATAATTAAGAACATAACCATGTTAAGGATTCCGTTGGATTTGGCTTGGTTTACACCTCACACTAAGAACATAACCAAATCAAATCAATCTGTTTAGGCCTTGTTTGTTTGTTTGTTGTCTACTATTGGTTTGGCTTGTATAGCTCTCGAGATTCAATAAATATCGAGTAAAAATTTAAAAGTCAACTTGTATATTTTGTGGACAAGTTTGTTTCATAGTTTCTCCGTCTTCTACCTTCATTTGGACAAACCTTGCAAGTTGGCATTTATATTTTTATTCAACATCTGGTGGGGTTGTCTAAGCCAAGTCAATACTAAACAGCAAACGTGCTCAGTGATTGATTGTCTTCGGCTAATTTCCTTCTTGGGAAACTAAGAAAATACTGTATTTATCTACATACTGTATGGAAAAGGAACTTCGCACAATGAATTGAAGATAACATGTGAGATCCACATCGCCCAGGAGAGTGATCTTTAAATATATATTCACATCTCTACCTAGCACGAGGCCTTTTGGGAGCTCACTGGCTTCGGGTTCCGTAGGAACTCCGAAGTTAA
>JAOTRO020174795.1:0-11922 GCA_028566515.2 Pyracantha coccinea | reverse complement strand
ACCCGCGATCTTTCGCACAGTCTTCACGTGATTGTAGCACTAGAGCATATTTATTTTACACCTAGCCCTGTCGTACAGACCACTATAGATGGTTCCAACTCGTGTGCAGTATTTGATATGTTTGAGATTGGTTACGAGCTGTAGATTTTGCCATACAGGCCACTTAAGGTGGGTCCTGCTGATTATGATTTATGTGATTTCTTATGAGTTTCACCTGGACTACTTATGTTGTTATCCTGAAGTGTTTGGCATGGCATACATTTGTATATCACTGTTTCTGAGCATTGTTTTCAGATATGTTTATACTATATTATTTTCTAGGAAACTATACAGGTTTTACGATTAGGGGTTAGCACTTTTGAGAAGTGAAATAGTTTTGAAAAACTTTGTTTTTGACCCGCTAAACTTTGTTGTGCGCCCTTCTAGGTATTAGGTAAAAGTGCTCATTGGTGGCTTACGAGGATCCCAGCGGAGGTTCTGACAGATTACCATAAATGTGGGGTCACCTTCGGGTGTTGTAACTTAGTACTTATCCTACTTGACTGCACCTAAACTATTTATGCTCTGATCATGTATCTCACACTTAATCTCGTACTAGCATCCTTTCTTAGCTAGTTTTTCTTAGTAGTTTGGTTTTTATTTACTCATACTTCTCTATATTTATATTGCTTCCGCATTGTGCACATGGTTACGTCACGCTCACGTGATGGCCAGCATGCCTTGACTTCTGTCGGGGTGTGTCAAGTAAGAGATAGAACAACGAGTAAGGAGAACCCAATTGTGGGACCAGAACAAAATGTCCATACCATTACCCACTCTCCATCTCATACCCTTAAGAATAACATCCCTACTTTTCAAGATACCCTTCCCAGCAAAAGAATGATTTTGTCTAATGTTATTATCTAGAAAATTTTCCTTTCTAAGATACTTACTTTTTACTAACTTCATTCACCAGTTATCCTCCTCGATCATCATCTTCCAACCAAATTTAGCGAGACAAGCGTTATTAAAATGATCCAGTCTTCTAACTCCCTGACCGTCCACTTTCTTAGGAGCACAAACCGAATCCCAAGCCACTGGAAAAAATTTCATGTCCTTACCCCAGAAAAAATCGCTACACTCTTTATTGAGCTTATTGACAATCTTGTCAAGAAACTTAAAGCATGACATAACATGATTGGGCATACAAATTAGAGTTAATTAAAATAAGCCTCCCAGCTCTCGAAAGAGTGCTTGCTTTCCAACCAACTATTTTTTGTGTGACCCTCTTAAGTAACTCATTTCCATTAACTTGGTCTTTCCAGAAAACAATATTATGGATACCTAGATACTTACTAATAGTAGTTTTTATGTTGAGTTTGCAATATATTAACAATATCAATTCTAATTGGAAGAGGTAGTATTCTTGGAAAAATACGAGGACTTATGAAAATTATTTGTTGACCTGCCATTTTAGAAAACATATTAAGGATTTGAAGAATGTTCCTCGCACCCCTTGGTGTGACCTTAGTAAACAGGAGACAGTCAGCAAACACTAGATTTAAGATTTTAAATCCTATATGTGAGGATAAAATACCAATATGTGGCTTCGGATTATTTGTTTGGGTCTTTTAATGATGATCTTTGCGATAATTTTATAACTAACATTACAAAAACTAATAGCCCTATAGTTATTAACAGTTTCTGAATTATCTATTTTAGGAACTAAATCGATGTTAACATGATTTATGGGCATTAAATTGGATCCATTTTGAAAAAAAAATAATAATCTTTGACCAAACAGGAAACAGAGTCCCTAATTTGGTCTTAGAAACCATGAAAAAATGCCGTACTCAAACCATCAGGATCCGGAGCCTTAAGAGCTCCACTACTACTCACAGCATCCCAAATTTCCTCATCTGTAAGAATGGATAACAAACTTTCATTATGATGATTAGAAATACAAGGTTGAACGATATCTGCTAAATTACTTAGGTTAGCACCCAAGGGAGGTCTATCACAAGAAACCCACTTTTTAAAATCGTGCACAAAAAGCTGTCAAGGCCCTAACCAACGGACCACCAAAACCCATTCTCATCTTTGATTTTTGTAATTTTATTCATTTTCTTACAAATGGTAGCCACAGCTTGAAGAATTTAGTATTCTTATCCCTAAATTGCAACCATTTAGCTTTAGCTCTCCGAGCCCACATAAAGTAACACATGATTCAATTCATCTCGAAGAGATTTTTCTTTCATCAAATCAACAGAGTTGTTACTCATAATTTGCTTCTGAAGCTCATCAATTTCATTTAACAATTCTTTCTTTTTCTCCTTTAAATTGCCAAAAGTATCCTTATTCCATTTATAAACTATAAATTTAAACTTACCAGCACACACTCTGAATTTATCGATTAATATTAGGGTCACAATGCCAAGAATTTTGCATAAACGTTTTAAACTAAGGATGATTAAGCCACATAGCCTCAAATTTAAACGAGACATAGTTATTATTCTCCACACTAGAATTTAGAGATAATAAAATAGGATTACGACCAGATTCAAAAATTAGATAGATATGCAAATGATATTCTGGGAATATATTTAACCATAAAGGTAGGGCTGGGTTTGGTTCGAAACGGTTCGGTTCAATTTTTTTCAGTTTTTTTTCAGTTTCGGTTTTTTTGGTTCAATTTCGACCCGGTTCGATTTTTTCCTTTTTTTTAATTTTTTTTATTAAATTTGGAGCCTGAAGCAAGCATGCTTCAGGCCTTGAGCAGAAATCAACCTGTAACTTTGCAACATGGTTTGGAAGAACAACGAGAGAATCCAAGTATAAAATAAAATAAAAGAAAAATATAAAATAAAGAGAATTAACAGAGGCGGATGAGCATGAGTCGAAATCGTAAGAGATCCATCTCGGCATGATTCACACGCCGTAAAAATATTATTATTATTATTTAAGTTTTCAGTTTGGACCCTACCCTGAAGTCCTCCGCATTTAAACTCAGTTGTTCGCCATTTTTTCTTCCTCCATTTACTCAATTTCATCGCGCTCGCTGCCAATGGTGATGGAGGACAACAATGAGAGTTGCGGGAGTAGAGCGATGTGAGAGATTGGATGGAGCAAGGGAAAATCATGGTTTGTAAGAAGGAATCTGGGACCGCGAGGACAGGAGAAGACGGGAGAAAGAGTGATTTGGAGGAAGAAAGGAAAGAAGGAGAGAGACTGAGGAAGTAGAGAGGAAGAAAGCAGCGGATGGGAGAGAGAAAGAGTATGAGAAAAGCAAGAGAAAACTAAAATCGGAGTGATGTCTAGGGTTTGTAGACTTTAGAAATTTATAAAGCATTAAAGATTAGAATACCTATAAATATATTACTCGTACAATTATAGCAACAAAAGGCCCACAGTCAAGTTGGCTTGAAGCAACAAACCCCAACTTTGAGGGTAGGGGAAAAATCAAATCAGTTTGGTCCGGTTCGGTTTTCGGACCTCAAAAATCAAAACCAAACCAACCAGATTCGGTTCGGTTCGGTTTGGCAATTTCGGTGCAGTTTTTTTTGGTTTTCGATTTTTCCAATCCACCCCTACATAAAGGATTAGCCACCACCCTATCCAATCTCTAAAAAACAATTGTATGATCTGTATAACAATTAGTCCAAGTAAAAGGAACTCCAAACGTATTTAAAGATAAAAGATTGCCATGATTAAGAAAATTGATAAAATTGTTAGGTTTGTTTACCTCCAAGGCCACCAAGGATTTAAAGAAGTTGTCATATGTCAAAAATAGTCTCTATCTTTTTAACAGTGTCTCCATCTTTGACGGCCACACGTCACAACCCCTTTTACAGAAGTAGTCATATATGGAAAGGGATCCTCTCCGGATCCCTTCCACCAAATCCACCCATTTGAGCCCCGGAAATTTGATCCAACAGCTAAAAACAGGGTGCCACTTTAAAAGTTATAATAACTTTAGTCGTTGGATCAAATTTCAAGGGCCTGTATTGGTGGATTGGATGGATTTGGTGGAAAGAATCCAGAGAGGATCCTTTTCCGTCATATATATGTTGATGTTGCTTTTGTTTATCTTGCATTTGATTGCATGGTTTTGGTGATGTTTCTCGTGTAAATTTGGTTTCTGGACTGATGGATGGAAAATAGCGAGGCAACCACAAAAATTCATGAAACGTCATTCATTTTAAACATCATTCCTCCCCTTGTTAGATGTTTTAATTGGGCAGGTGATTTTTCTCTAGGGGTGGGTTCGGTTTTTTTCCAAAACCGAAATTTTGGTTCGGTTCAATTTTTTTTGTTTTTATTCAATTCAGTTTAATTTCGGTTTGGTTTTTTTTGGGCTCGGTTTCGGTTTGGTTCGATTTTTTTTATAAAACCTTTTTTTTTATTATTGTAAGTTTGAAAATTGGTCTGTGTTCTACAACTTTGCTTACAGTTTTTCTATTTCAAAGAAAGTAAAGGAAGAAAAAAAAAGTGAAAGAGAAAGAAGAAGCAAGAAGAAACAAAGAGAAAGAAGATGCAAGGAGGGTCGGGTGGGGAGAAAAAAAAAAGGAAGAAAGCAGAGGGTCGGATGGGGAGAAAAAAAATGGAAGAAAGAAGAGGGTTGGGTGGGGTGAAGAAAAAGGACTTGAACTATGGGTTAATGGTAGGCCTAAAACAAAAGCTTAAAACTTGGGTCTAAACTTAAATTGGACTTAGAATATAAACATTCAAATATTAAATAAATAAATAAATTTAATTTGGTTCGATTCGGTTTGGGTTATTTTTTTTTTGGTTCGGGTTTTTTCGGTTTTGATTAGTTATTCGGTTCGATTTTTTTCAATTTTCGATTTTTCCAACCCACCCCTATGGTTCTCATTGTTATCAATGAGTATTATTTGCATCTGAAATCACATCCATTGATGTTTATAATTCGGACTCATGCCTTATTCTTTTAGTTAATCTTTTTTTTAATGATTACTTTTATAATTTGTTCTTTTGTAAAAATATTTGAATTTCTTATTTTCAGTTCTTTGTCTTGTGAATTGAAATACGCATCCAATAGCTCATTTTACTAGGGGTAATGCAACATTTAAGTAATAATTCAATTTTTAACATCCATATCATTTAGTTTACATAATTTTTCTACAAATTTAGCCTCCCTAGCATTACCATTTACTAATTCATGATTTCATGTACATGAGAACGTGCTAGTCAAGTTGCACACTGGAACGTCTGTACATTGTCTGTACAAATTCTTACAGCACTTGTTTTTGCACTTGTTTTTCTTAAATGAGATTTAAATTCAAGACAAGATTTCAACGAGGCAAATTGTATATACAAATTAATACAGCACTTGTTTTTCTTAAATGAGATTTAAATTCAAGACAAAATTTCAACGAGGCAAAGGATAAATAAATAAATAAATAAACAAACACGCACGTACACACAATATATATATATATATATATATATATATATAACCCTATATTGAAACATTAAAGATTCAAGGGTTGAACTGACATTGGAGAGTGAACAAAAGTGTGATGCACAGACGTATGGAGTATGGTACACTAGTATAAGCTAGGGTTGAATTTACACGTATGACATGTATGAATTGATCAATCGATCGTATATAGTGTCTGAAAAGTTTCAACTGTACGTGATCCATGTACCATTATCACACGTCTTCAGCGTTGTAAGAGTTAGGGACGGCTCGGTTCTGGTTGCGGGACCTCCGCTTGGACTGTCGTTTGTGGCTGCCACCAAACTTCAACCTGCCAGTGTCCTTGAAGCGTGCCTTCTCGGCAGAAACGGTGACGCACTCGGGTGGTGGCACTGGGTAACGCAACGAATCGTAGCAATATGAGTAGTACATGTAACGCTGCCGAAACCTGCGCATGGCGGCTCGCCGCTGACGCGTGACGACGGAGTAGTCTTGGGTGGCGAGGTGGGTGTAATGTTCCGCGCACGCTTCAGCGGCAGGGATTTGCTGGATTGGGTCGGCGGGGCAGCCCTCTAGGACTTGGTCTTTGAATTCTGCTACGAAAGGAGCATATTTGTAATTCACCTTGTATTGCCCGCCGGAGGTGGCCCAACTGCTTGCATCCCATATAGTCGTATACAAGGACATTGGCTTGGAGGGGTAGTCAGCGCCCATTTCTTCATTTCGCACTACCTCTCTAATTGGGACTTCATCCACGTAGAATCTGAACGTTACATTCACATATTCTTTTTAATTTTAGTCATCGAATTAAATAAATCAAATTACAACATATGACAAGATTAAACAAGAGTTTAGAAAGAGAAATGTATTTGGTAATTTCCCTTTTATAAATAGTTGAATATTGCTACAACCGGTTTCAAACATGAATACATCAACATCTCACATTGAAGTTATACAATGACTTTGTTCAGTTCCCATTTATTCCTCACCAAGTCACTAGCATAAATAGCAGAAAGTATTGTGTGTGTCACACATAAGAGAAGGATGCTTTAAACACAGAGCTTTCGTTAAGGTGAACAGTACCGGGAACTTTTCGTTAAAGTGAACAATATCATGAGCTTTTCGTTAAAGTTCCCAACATAAGGAAAACTAATGAATAGGGCTTCAAAACTTTGAGTTTTTACGATGAAGACAAAATAAAGGGTACATTGAATAGTACCAGGATTGACTTTTTAGTGTAAAAATATGGTTTTTCGTTAAAGTGAACAGTACCGGGAGCTTTTCGTTAAAGTTCATAACATAAGGAAAACTAATGAAAAAGGCTTCAAAACTTTGAGTTTTAACAATAAGAACAAAATAAAGGGTAAAGTGAATAGTACCAGAATTGATTTTTTTTGTGTAAAATGTGGTTTTTCGTTAAAGTGAACAGTGCCGGAAGCTTTTCGTTAAAGTTCTCTTAAACATATATGACATGTTTTTTAACCAATAAATATGTGACATACTGTGCTATTATATTTGAGTCCAGACATTTAGCAATAATTATACATTATCTATCATTTAATTGATTCAATTCATAGGCTGATCTGGTATAAACATAACATGTACTTTGTCACAAAAGGAGATATAATGCCGTTATAAATGTTTTACAAAAATGCTACTCTTACCATCTAGTTGTATCATCTCTCTAATAAAGATGAGACACACATGCGTTGGCGGGCTCTTCTAGCCGATTAAATTTACTCTCTCTTTTCGACCTCAAAACATTGAGGAATGCTACATTTACCATTTAGTTGTATCATCATTTGTATTATTCCTCTAATGAGATGAGACTCATATATGTTGATGAGATCTATTTCTATTAGAAAAATAGTACAAATGACACTAGTGAGAAGTGTAGTATTCCTCAATGTTTTGAGGTAAAAAGTGAGACTAAATTTAATAGACTTGTAAGTAGAAGCAGCCCAGACGCAATCCCAAAGTGCGTGGGGCCTCCCGTGAGGTCAAATAAAGGGAATTGGATCATCTCCTGAGTCCAAGGTGAGGATCCTAATGACCAACATATGTGGGCTGTTGGATGAAAATCCAACGGCTATAATTATTATAATTTTAAAAGAACTCTCTGTTTGTAACCATTGGATTTTCATCCAACGGTTCACGTGTGGAATTGGATCCTCTCCTGAGCCCAAGATGAGGATCCTAATGACCAACATATGTGGGATGTTGGATGAAAATCTAACGGTTATAATTATTATAATTTTAAAAGAACTCCATGTTTGTATCCAACAAGGTCCACAAAAGCATGGGTGGTTGCGTACCTGCGTTAAATGCGAGAAATTTTTTATTATGATGGGAACATAGGTGGTACATTACGTGTTTTTATATAATTAGTAGAAAATTGTATTTTTTTAAGTTATTAACTTTTTAGCACACATATTTCACCATTGATATAGTAACATGTAGTGTACCACTCCGTGTTTCAGTCACACTGAAAAATCTCTCTTTGAAAACAAGAATCATCATGATCCATAGATAAATACTAAAACTTTCCCAAAACAGAAGGAATCAAAGAAATCAGGAAGTAATTTCCTACACTTTCTTTTTTCTCCCTCAACACATCCTTATCTATTTTTAATCATTAATTTAAAGGAAAACTAATGGGAATAACTTGAAAGATTTGAGCTTTAACGATAATGAAAAAATAAAGAGTAAAGTGAATAGTACCAGAATTAACTTTTTAGTGTAAAAATGTGACTTTTCGTTAAAGTGAACAATACTGAGAGCTTTTCGTTAAAATCTCCTTAATTTAAATCAATAAGAAATAAAAATAAACGAACAGAAATAAACATCGACATGTATAAGAAGGAAAAGGTGTAAAAAATCATCTCTAGAGAGGAATGACAACAAAAACAAAGCCATAAATAGCTTAAGAGGAAGTGAAATTAACTGATAGTGATTAGATGAGAATGGAAGAAAGGATGGATCGGACTTACATGGTGTTTTCGGGTGTCCAAAGGATGCTGTAGCGGTGGAAGTCTTTCGTAGGGTCGAACCAGAGGCGGTAACGCTCTTCGCGGCCGCGGTTGGTGCTGCCATTTCCGTAGAGGTTGGTTTGGAATCTCCATGGCTTCCCTTCTGTGTTCCCTAAGAATTCTATGTCCAACTCATCGTGGTTCTTCTCGAATACGTCTGCGTTTGATGTCTGTTTGTCAATTTGGTCATCGCCACCAGACAAATTTAGAAGCAAATTAGAATTACCTCCCCTAGTTATTTAGAAAATATCAACGAATTTCCCTTCAATTCCTCACACCAAAAACGGATCATTTCTACGTAAGAAATAAGGGTCGTTTCAAATTAATATACCATATATATACAATTGTGGTACGTAGAAATAACAAGAAACTTACGTAAAAGGCAACACAGATACCAGCAGTATAATCGGATGGCAACTTAATGTTAGCGCTAAAGAAACCATGGTTGTAAAGATTGGAGGAGATGAAGCCAGAACCTTGATTATTTAAAAAAACCGAGTTGATTAGTATGAATAAAAAAGAGTATTTCAAGAGACAATTAGAGAATTACAAATTAATTATGAACCTGTGAAGCGATCGAGGAGGAGACGTACACCTTTTCCGTCTGGTGATCGGACAAGGTTGCCATCGCCGAAGAGAGGGGTATAGCCTTGGTCGAAGGGGATGGTGGTCAGGTTGTAGAAAGCTGCGTCCACGTTTCCAACACACACAAGGATCAATAGTATTAACCTCAAAGGCTGGAAAATGAGAGAAACTCCATTAAACCAATATCTACAGGGTTGTAATCCCTCCATTTGCTTTCAATATTTTTTTCTTTAGCGATTCAAATTTTATTTCTCTCTTCTCTCTCTCTCTCTCTCTCTCTCTCTCTCATCCGATCCCACCTCCTTCGATTTCTCTTCCAAGTCCCTTTTTTTATACATACACACATACATACATACATACATACACACATACATACATACATACATACATATATACATATATACAGCAGCTAAAAGAGGCCAAGGGGAATTCAATGCAAAGGTTACGAGAGAGAGAGAGAGAGAGTATATGGTCCTCGGCTGCTGATTAGCCATTGAATGTGTTAATCAATTATTTCTCCACCCATCTTTTTCTTTTTTGCTGAATATTTCTTAGAAAATATTAAACTTTTTTTTTTGACAAATGATGCATCAATGGGTAAATTGTTAGTTGTTAGGGCAAGGAGGGTCGATGAATTGCACTCAAACCATGGTGTATAGACATTATTGTTTTCTGTTATTGTAGTAAAATGTCATCTGACTGCAAATAAAAAGTTTTTCCAAGCTGGATTTTAACTTTTAAAAGGGATTTGAACATATTAAAATTTGAAAATAAAATAAAGGTCGGTGGCTTGTTACAATTAGTATATAAATTATATAATGATGATTAATGTATACAGCAGGTGATTGGATAGCAAAATTTAATGACCACCAGTCCAATATTCATGCAAAGGAATAAAGGATACTGATTCCTGACAACTATAAATAACAAATATGATATGGATTCTTGTGGTTTTAATTTACAATTTATGACAAAAAATTAAAATACTAGTTCCATGCGGTGGTTCATTTATAATTTTAATGATGATGATCCTACCACCATGCAATTCAGATATGGTCATGTTGTTATTCTAACCAAACCAGCAGGTCCATAACAAGAGAAAAAACTTACACGTATATGTATGTTAAAATACCGTAAAGCCAACCGTGCCTAAAATGCTTCGATTTTTCTTTGTTTTGCTGTCAAGACGACCTTACTCAAAGGACGACGTTTTGCGCTAAATTTTTCTATGACTAATCTGTAGCTTTCTCATCATAAATTAGTTATTTGTTCAGCCCAAACAAACTTCATATTAAACGATTTTTATTATGATACTTGTGCAATAAGACGTTAATTATAATGAGTCAACAAGTAGACATGTATTTTACAAAATGAAGAATAAGCTCCTTTTAACTTTTCCAAATGTTTTTATCAACGAAGTCGATAATATGACGCTGGAAAAGTGGCATGTGTCTAGTTCTTTTTTTTCTTTTTTGAAATGGGGCATCATGTGTCTAATTATGAGAAGTAGGTATATATGCTAGAAGATTATGGAAATCAACATCTTCATAAGATGACTCATTCCTTTAATTGCAATTAGAACCCTGCATGTGTACCACACATATTATAACACTAGTCTACTTTCTCGGGTCATATTATTTATTCTATGTCTCTATGGCCACTGAATATAAAGCGAGGACTTTTATATGTATACGATAATAACAAAAGATAAGCAGAGCATATGAAAATTAGCTCACAAGAAACGAGAGTAATTTATATGAAATAGATTCATTTGTTTTTGGCGACTTGATTTAATATTATAGTATCATGTAAAGAAAAAATATGTATATAATAATATATTATTACATAAAAGACGTTATATAGAGTATACCTGTTTTATGTTAGTCATTTTTCTATTTTTATAAACAGGAGGATGAATATAAAAGGAGTAAGATTCTCTTCCCTCTGTTTTTTCCCTTCCCTTCTATTTCAACGGTCATGATTAAACTACGTCAACATCTTATATTAATTTTTTATAGAAAGATAAAGATAAAATAAAGAATGTGAGAAAAGGAGATGGAAAGAGATGAAAAGAGATGGAAAGATGGAGGAAGAGAATCCTAATCCGGACAGAAGGGTTAGAACTTTTGGGTACTAGAATAATTTTGGTAAATGAAGTTACGTTGCAGGTGTTTTGTTTTTTTTTTTCTTCTTTCTATTCTACGCTCCAGGTGTCTAAAAAGCAAATTGGCACTGTGGAGACGATAGGGAGAATGCTTCACAAGCAAGCCACTTAAAGGGCATTTTGGAACATTACAATTGTGCATCTTTTGGCCTTATGAGGTTGAAAAGTGTAAACCACGCGTCTGAGAATAAGAGATTTTTCATTATGATCGGAATACGAATTATACATCATGTGTTTTTATATAAATAATAAGAAAATTTATTTTTTTGAAGTATTAACTTTTTAATTTTAACACACATATCCCACTATTTGTATAGTGACACATGGTGTACCATCTCATGTACCAATCACACTGAAAAATCTCTCGCTTACGACGGCTTGTACATGTCATGTTGTCGTAGTTCTGCATGCCAATTTCTTTCTCCTTTTTCGCGTATAAAATTAATAGGAAATTAGATTATAATCCCGAAATAAGATCTATTTTTCATTAAAATTGGATGTAAGATTAAATACTGATTTTGGTCATTTGACTTTATATATCACCTAAAATCTAGCTACTAATTATTAATTTTTGTTTTGTTTTATTTTTACTATTATAAATAGAATATTTTTACTTAATTTGTATTCAATATGGGTACAAAAATTGCTTAAGTGACAACAGTACATATATATTTATATGCACGTATATATATATATATATATATATATATATATATACATACATA
>JAOTRO020174785.1:0-11925 GCA_028566515.2 Pyracantha coccinea | reverse complement strand
ATTATGGGTCGAATTTGGTTAAGAAACGATTGAGTTACGAAGCTTTAAAAATTGCCTAAACTTTCGGCCAAGAGCTCCGGGACACTTAACAGATTTTTTAACGGAATTACCAAAATCATGGATAATGGACAATCTCAAGGACTACTTCTATTGATTTTAAATCTCAGAGACCAAAATTATGGATGATGCAAATCTCAGGGACCATTTTGAAAGAAAAGCCTTTTTTTAAAGAGTTGAGTTGAGTGTCTTTCTCTTCGTGTTCTCCTGTAGCTTTTATAGTACCTTCTACCTTCTTGGTAAACCCCATTTTTTTGATGTGATCGGCAAATGGTGATTTGACACTTATCCCTCTTGAAGTTACAGGGTTTTATCCCTAAAAATGTGCTTATGCCTTCCACAAAACCCCTCGTAATAACCTTTATGCATGTCCAGTTGTATAGGTTCGCTGCCCAATCCTGCCACGTCACTTGCTCGTCCGATCACCACTGTGGAGCCCATTGTAAGTGAAGAAGAGAGAAAGAGATATTCGTCGCTTGCTTGAGAGCCGTCAATGGAGAAAAAATTGAAGAATTCCTCTGCTGCTCGCGAGAGTTTGTCCATTGCTGGAAGACTCGTGATTGACTTGACTTCTTCTAAAGGGAAAAAAGAGGTTACTGGATCTGAGCCTATAAAGCTTGGTGCTCCAAGGATTGTTAAAACTATTGCTGACAAGATTGCGCAGGATATGAGTTCTGCTATGCCCCCTGTGCTCGAGCTTATTCCGAGACAACTTTCTATGCCTAAGTTTGATCTGATTTCGGAGGTGTGGGTAACGGCTAAGAGTGGGGATAGCGATTCCACTGCCAAGGTGATGTAAAGCCCAGCTTCTTTTGTTGAAAAAGAAGCGCCGCCTGCCAAATCAGCCTTAGGGGAGTTCTTCGAGATCCATGCTCTGTTGAAGCCCGATATGCTTAAGGACACGGAAGTATATGCCAATTTTGTTGATGGCATGAGCAAGGTTGTCGCGTCTAGTTTCTTGCTAGCTATGATGCATAAATCTGTGAGCTTGGCAGCTAAGTACACGTGTATGGAGCAGGATAACGCCAAGGCTGATAAAGAGATAGCAACAGCCATGGTAGCAGAAGCTTGCTCGATCGCTGAGAAAATTAAAAAGTTAGAGTCTAAACTTCCCCTTTTGAATGGATCTAATATCTCTGCCCCCAATGCTCAGCAGCTTCAGATCACTCGCCAAGAGATCAGTGACTTGAAGGCTCAGGTTGAGGCGATCCAGGGTGAGTATGGCGTCGCAGAGAAGGAGATTGAAGTCCAAGCATTACTAGTGTAGGACCTTGAGCATGCCATTTCATAATTTCGGTCTGCAAGTGATTCCAAGGATGTAAAGTTGCTCGCCATGCATACTGACGTTGTTCAACTTAAGAAGGCTGTCAGTAGACTTGAATCTAAGGAAGTGGAGCTACAAGGAGCATTGTCTACCAACGAGAACTTGAATAAGAAACTAGAGGAGTTGCAGAATGTTTATATTGACCTGATTGAGGAGAATAAGTAGCTAAAGAGCGAGAAGTCTAGCCTTGAGGTTGTCCTTGCCCAAGGTGAAGCTGACTTCTACAAGCTTGGCTTATAGATAATTTAATTGGCATGTCGTCTGACTACAACTTCTCTGAGAAGGATCTCGAGCTTTTTTGCTATTTCTTTCGATGATCTACTTAAGTTTTCCTTCGAGAACGTCGTTGGTGGAGTAGCTAAGCATCAAGCTTCCCAGGTAGGTGCAGTCGAAGGTGGTGTCACCTTGGCCGGGGCGGCTTGCGACAGTGCTTCTTAGGATAGGGCAGCTATAGATGAAGTGCGAAAGGTTGACGCTGCGGGAAGCGATGCGGCTACTGAAGATGTCCAAGCTGTTAAGGAATAGTCTATTTTGATACACTTTAGACTTTACTTTCTTTTCCTTTCCTACTTTTCTTTTTGCTTTGCTTAAACTCTGTTGGCCTTTGTGCCAGTTTACCAATTTCCTACAAATTAATAAACTGTTTTTCTTCGCTTTACTTCATCTTTGTCTCTTTGCCTTGCTTCAAGCTTTAGCCGTAAAATGAACAATTGAGCAGGCTGTTTTGAACAAAGCAGTCAAGCCCATCTTCATTGCTTTAGGTGCCAACTTCAGGTTGTTGGGTGTGATTCTACGCTTGCTTGAGGTATTTTTTGAACTTCTAACTTGTAGGGTCGAACGACCTCGTAGAGTTTTGTATCGATGGTCCACCAGATCTTTAACCATAAGGTCATTATTGAAGTGCGCTACTTTTTAATAAGCAAATGGGCTTGCATGACTTATGTGACTGCTGATCTAGGCTTAGGATCTTTGCAAAGCTATTAATCAGATAGCCAGTAGTCAAGTGCCTTACTTACTTACAGAAGCAGGCGAGTTTGCTTGACTGCTCAATTGTTAGCTTCGATCTTCTAGAGCATTGAACTACTGAGCTTTATCTCGCATTGTTGCCTCCTGACCATTGGCTGCTTAGCTGGTCGTCATTTCTCCAAACCTTTGAGCTGTGTGGCCTATATCACAACATACTAAAGATTGCTAGAACACAAAATTTGCTACCCTTTCGCATCAAAAGCGTGTGGTTCAATGGAATTTCGTGGGTAATGGTTCGAAAAAACACTTTGCACTTTATGTAACCAATTATGTAGGTTGCGTAGCAAGTAACACATCACTTCAGGAATCAGTGTAAACCCAAAGGGGTTGTTTTGCGCTAGGTAGTGCACGTGTGCGCTAACCTGTTAACCTTTCACAAGATGGTGTGGTTGTATAGGTTTATGTGGTTAACTGCTCGAAGGGTGTACAGTTGGCAGTTTTCCAGAAATCGTAGGCTACTCGTTGCATTGGCGGTTACTTTAGGTTCCCAGGGATCTTCAAGAAACCGTAGGTTGCTTGTTGAATTGGTAGCAGCTTTAGGTTTCCAGGTACCTTCCAGAAACCATAAGTTGCTCGTTGAATAGGCAACGACTTTAGGTTCCCAAAATCTTCCAGAAATCGTAGGCTACTCGTTGAATTGGCAGCGGCTTTAGGTTTTCATGGATTCGCAAAAATGACTGGTTGGTCACATACAAGATGCTCAGCTACTTACACTAGTTGGTCACATCAAGGATGCTCAACCGCGTGAACCGTGTGCGTGTAGCCGAAGCTAGAATTATGTATCTTCACAGTGATCATTTATGTATTGCACTGGGGATGCTTAGCTGGGAATGCTAGCTGGTCACATCGTGGATGCTCAAAAGGGATGTTCCTCGAACGGGTAGAGGAAATATTATTCCGTAACACAAAGATCGTTAGTTGGTCACATGCAGAATGCTTAGCCGAGGGTTGCCAGTAGCTTATCACATCAAGGATGCTCAACTGTGGTTCATCTTCATGGGTAGCCGTCCAAAGGATGAGTTGCGCAGTATGCCTCATCCGTCTCTGAGGCTCTGGCTCTCGCAGATAAAGCCAAAGGCCTAAAATTCTTCAATCCAGCTAAGCCTTGAAAAAAACCATTGTGGCTACTTCTATGGATGCAGGCACAGGGCATCGTGCTCTAGTTACACCAGGGCAGCCCGACCCATCCACGTTTGGATATTCGGAATGTGTAGTTTACCCTCTCCTAGGGGGAGAACATGGTTGGTCCCCACAGGGAGGTACAATTCTTGCGATAGGTGCCTGATTGGGCACGATTTTCAATGAGAACAAGAGTAGATAGTTGTTGTAGATACACAATCAAGACAAATGATGAATAACTTCAAAAATCTTAATTGAAAAAGAAGGATATCGAACTTAGTTGAAAGGTAGAAACTGCATAACAACTGGATTATCCTTGACTTGCGAGGTAGTGCCCATCGAGTTACTTTAATTTTTTAGCTTTATTTCGTCCAAGCAGGGCTCAGGGAGAAGTGGAAGGCCATGTGTAGTACTTCTGCAGGTTGTAGGCATTCCACTGCTTGTTGATCTCTTTGTCGTTCATGGTGGTGAGGGTGTAGCTACCCTTACCGCCTGCTCTACTGACTTTGTACGGACCTTCCCAGATAGGAATCATTTTCTTAGAGCCTTCTCTTTAGGTAGTGATGAAAGATTTTCTTAGGACTAGATCTCAAAGCGAACTTGGCAGATCTTTGCCCTTTTCTTGTAATTGGAGATGAGCCGCTGCTGGTAAGCTACAATGCAGGTGATGACCTTCTCGCGTTCCTCCTCTGCCAGATTGAGATTTGTGGCCATCTTCTTTCTGTTATGCTCCAAAGTTGGCAGTATGCGCTGCTTCACGCCATATTTCTGGAAGCACTTCACTAAGTCTTTGCCCACGAATTGCGGGCCGTTGTTGGTGACGATAGATCGAGGGATGCTGAATCGGTAAATGATGTTCCTCCATATGAAGCGCTCTATATCTAATTGAGTAGTGGTGGTCATGGGCTCAGTTTCTACCCACTTGGTGAAGTAATCAGTATGAATGAACATCATGCCCTTGCCCCCAGTAACAGGCACTATAGGCCTACCATGTTGATTGCCCATTGCATGAATGGCCATGGGCTTATTTGCAGGTGGAGCTCGCTGGCAGGCAGTGCGGGTACAAGCTTGAAGCGTTGGCAACTATCGCACTTTTGAACAAATTCCTTAGCGTCTTGATGCATGGTGGGTAGTAGTAGCCAACGTTGAAGACCTTCTGTGCTAAGGATCGACCTTCTGAGTGGTTTCCATAAACACTTTCGTGGATCGAGATTAGAACTTTCAAGTCGTCGGGAGGCGCTAGGCAGCGTAGATGTGGCTCTGAAAAGGATCTTTGAACGAGAATGTCGTTCCACATGTAGTAGTGAGCCGCCTTTATTTGGAGCTTCCTAGCGTCTAATCTTTCTGCAGGGAGTGTCTTATTGACTAGGTAGTCGATGATGGGATCTTGCCAGCTTAGGGTTTTATTGACTTGTAACATCTCGGTTGTTGCTTCTTTTTCTATGCTCAGCTTTCCCAAATATTGATCAGGATGGAATGTCTGAACTAGTAGTCTAAAGCGGAGCCTAAGGCTACCAGGGCATCTGCGTGAGTGTTGTCTGCCTGTGGCACTTGTGTGAAGGTGTAAGTCTAAAACGCCTTAAGATTCTTTCGTACCTTCTAGAATTATAGTGCCATCTTTGGATGCTTTGCTACATACTCCCCGGTAGTCTAGCTAGTGATGAGCTGAGAATCGGAATGGATTGTGGGCTTCTTGACTGCCAGATCTTGTGACATTCGAAGGCCTGCAAATAAAGCCTCATACTTTACTTCATTGTTTGATTCCATGAAGCCTAGAGTGATTGCTTGCTCGAGCATCGAGCCGTCTGAGGTGATGAGAACCAAGCCTACTTCAGAACCCTTGTAGTTGGATGAACTGTTGACGTGCAAGCGCCAAAAGTCTTTGTCTGAAAGGGTTGGTGTGGCCAGGGCGTGCTCGGCTGCTTTGGGGGCGCCTTTGGTCTGTGCAGTTGCGTCTTCTAGGGTGGTATTGAACTCCACTATAAAGTCTGTAAATGCCTGAGCTTTTATCGACGTGTGGGTTTGGTATACCAAGCCGTATTGACCGAGTTCCAACGCCCACTTCATTGCTTGTTGAAAAGCATCTAGACCATGTAGGATAGATCGTAGGGGATACTGAGTCAAAACGGTGACCGTATACGCCTGAAAGTATAGTTTGAGCTTCTGAGCTACAACAATTAGCGCCAAAATTAGGTTTTGAATCCTCGGGTATCTCATTTCTGCATCGAGGAGAGCTTTAGAAGTGTAGAATACTAGCAGTTGGGCCCTTCGCTCTTCTTATATGAAGGCAGAGCTTACTGCTATGTCCGAGATTGCCAGGTAGATGTATAATTCCTCGGCTGCTTCCGGCTTGGATAGTAGCGGAGAAGATGTCAAATATCTCTTCAAGTCTTGAAATGCTTGCTCATACTTGTCGTCCTACTTTTCTTTTTGCGCCCTCTTGATGGCCCTGAAAAATAGCTTGCATCAATCGATTGAGCACGAGAGGAAACAGCTAAGTGCGGTTAGGCTTCGTCATAAGCCAATTCTAACCATCTTCTTCGGCTGCTTGGGATCAAGAATGATGTATTTGGCGTCCTCATCTGGCTTCCACTATTTTTCTTCTGTCGGCGTGTCCTTCTGAACATCATCATCTTGATCCACCTGTTGTGGCTGTTATTTTGTAATAAGTTTGACCTTCTGAATCTTAATAGCTCATACGGGGGTGAAGGACTTCTTCTTTTATTCTTTCAGCATTTGCATCGTGCATCGTCGGGATGCAGCCTAGTCTGCCTTGATTTCTCCAACTCCTCATCATAGGATGCGGAATCAAATTTTCTGGTACTCGGCGAAGCTTACAGGGCCCAATTTCAGTAGCCAGGGCCTTCTCAGAATCCCGTTATAAAGAGCCGGGTCGCTGACTGTGATGAACGTCTACTTTAAGACTATTGATGGTGTTCTCATGTAAATAGCAATTAAGGTGTATCCGTTGAATCCGGTGAGTACCTCTGCTAGGCGTATTATTGTGCTTTACAGGCCATCTTCTAAATGACGGATAGCTGAACTCCAAAATATTGACGTGTTTTTTTGTGATGAAACTCAACACTTAACAGTTTGTGCATTTGATTAAATTATGAAAATATCAATCTGATTAGTAGTGGACCACTGGCCCAACTCCAAAATCTTAACAAATATATAGTCTAAATCAAATTGGCCTTAACAAATATATATACACATATGACTAATGTGAGATCTTATTCTTCAACACGCCTTCTCATGAGTGACCCCACACAGGGTCACAAGGGAAACCAATTCTCACATGGAGAACTGGCCAAGTCTTTATACCGGAACTAACACCAGTCTTTTCAAGAACTCAGTCGGTTGGTATTTAGTCTATGGAGTCAACACTAATATTTTTGAAGCCCTAGTCATTCAGCAGCCTTAAGTTGGAACTAGTGCATTTTTTCGAAAGCCCAACATGAAGCATATTTGAGCCCAGTAACTTGGGTCAGGACGTGTCGAGAGAATAGCCTACTCTAATACCATGCTAACTTTGGATTGGTTTGTATGTGCTAATCTAGTGTTCTGGAATGCTTCGTGTATTTCTTAGGAAGCAATATATCAACTCACACCAACAAAAATAAATCAAATTGCATACGTTTGCTGCAACATTATTCGAATCAGATTAAAAAATGTTAACCAAAGAAAGAATCAAACCAAAAATAATATTTATTCGATATTGTTTTGGCAACTGCATTAAAGAAAATATTGTGCTATAATATCATCCATCAATCGATCACACTATATAAGCACAGACCTCTCTGTACATTTTACATTTTATCATTCACAAGACCATGGCATCACCCAAGTTTCAATTTATTGTCATTTTCCTCATGATTTCTCTTGTTGTATCTGCTCATTATGCTGGTAAAATTCTCTACCTCTCTCTCTAACTTTTTTTTTATATTGTTTACGTTCGACGATCCATATCTCTCTACCTACAAATCACATAAGCGTATAACTAACTCAGTAAAAACTCATAACTTTTATCTGTCTGTTAGTCAAATTGTGATTTGTAGGTGAGAAAGAATTTGCTCCTTCTCAATGAGGAATCAAGTTCTTTGTTTTTTTAGGATTTCCAAATCTCTTTAAGCCCTATATTATTGTAGTAAGTACTTACACGGATTTACAAATACTTAGCATGAACCATCATTTGAAGGTCAAATATATGCTCCTTGAGTGCGTCATTACAATATTTGATTGTTAGAAGGAGCAAAGGTAGAAAAAAACGTACATCCAAGTCAAACACATGATCTCAAATGGTTAATCCTAAAAAATTTATGTAGTCCAAGTGGATATGATGGTGCGTAAAAATCAAACGCATGATCTCGAATGACGGAAATACACTTAACTGACAAAAGGTCGAAAAAAACTTGGTTTTTCGGAAGTTGAGTTGAGCTTTGAGAAATTTTATTCCAACTCAGGATTGTGTCTTTACATCCAATCCTTCATTGTCTCTAAATCTTAATCTTTCTATGAGATTAATATCCAAAATCTACACCCAACATTATGTCTGAAATACAAAATACAATCACACATAATGAACCAACACATTCTCTTATGTTTTCACACCCGACCAACCTAAGTTGTCAATAGTGAATTTTGGTTCAGCCGAATGCATATAAAAGGTATACAAAAGTAAAAATATAATACCTGATACGGGCTAGCCAAATCGAAGATCGCTACGCTCAAGTTTGGTTTATTTCATGTTTTTTTTTTAAGCCAAGCTAGGCTAAAGCTTGCTTCTTATACAAAGCGAGTTTGAGCGAGCTTAAAAAATTCAAGCTCTACAGAAAGCTGAGTTGTGAAGTAAAAATCCCTAAAATGTTTATGAAGTTGACAATCCTGGTAATTTTTTTCCTGAACAAATGATATTATTTACACTAAAGGGAAAGAGGTAGGCTAAGCCTCGCAATAGACTAACAATAATGTGATTCAAATTCGCCTTTTGGCTAGAATCAAACGTAAGACCTATCTTCCAAATGAAGAGGATTACCACAATACCGTAATACTAAATGACAACAGTGCCAGATTTTAGTTCATTGAACAGAAGATTTTAAAGAGAGATGATACTTGCGGTGATTTCCTTGGAAGTAGAAATATCAACACAATGAATATAGCCAAACAACGTCCTTCACCAAATACGTTTTGGTTTTGCCTTTTGAGTTCAGAACCCGTATCAAAATTCTTTGCAAAATTCCTTGTCATTAGATTCGGAATCAAAGCAATTAGAATTTGTACTTGGTAAGCTTTTTTTTTCCTTTTCGGAATGAACATTTCTGAATCAACACATTCTTCGATTTCCTTAAAAATCAAGGATGAGAATTAATCGACTAAAAAATAGGAAGCGGGCAATACGCGGTGATAAGCTCCCTCCCATCCCTTTCTTCTTCCCCAAATATATTCACTTCACGGTAAACAAAGAATTTCCAATAGCCAGCAGGGCAAAGCCTTTTTTGGGAGTCCAGGGGTGCCGCACCCTCAATTCCTGTCTTCGGAACTACGAAGATAGGTTCATGTTTCCACATTGCACACGCCTGTGTAACACATAACTGCAAAAGCTAGCAACGCATTCCACAAGGGCCAAATCACAAGATGCATGTACAGCGTCAAAGTACATGAGGGCACACACAATGACCATACTGCACAGCTATGCTTTCTATCCAATAGGGCAGAATGTTTCCGCTTTCAGCTTCTAAAATATTCTTCTCGATTAAATCCGAAATCAGGGTTGGGTTGGGTCTCCTTGGCTTTGGCATCCTTTTCACATTTCTGGGTGTGATGCTTTTCTTCGACAGAGGCTTGCTTGCTCTAGGGAATGTAAGGGGTTTCCTTAATTTCCAATCCTTCTTATGCATCGGCTTGATAAAAATAAATCCTGCACTTTTTGCTACGATCAATTTTTCGTTTTTTGATTTGGTGAATTCTTGCATTGTTATCCAATGAAGAGGATTCAAGCATTAATATTGTCAGTAATGGTGAGACTACTGGTTTTCCAGTCACCCCACGTAATGAACAGCTAAGTTATGCTTCTCCAAGCAAGAAAAGGCCGGATAGTATTAGTGATTCTGCCAAAGAAGCTCTCTCGGTGAAACATACACCCTCCTCAATCAAATTTTGACAAGGAGGATCCGGTGAACAATGGAATTGGTGATCATCCAAAGAGTTAAACTGGTTTAATTCTACTACACACTGTATGTTGATGATTGCTTCAGTCAAAAATCGATATTTTCGGTAGACTAGAGATGGCTGTTAGAAAATGCATGACTGTTCTCTAAACTAAAATACACTTCTCAAATTGCTGTGGTTATTGGTTTGGATTTTCCTTATTTACCTTGGTGCCTTTAACTTTTCAGGTGAATTTTTTTTTTTTTTTTTTTTAACGCAACTTCATTACTTGCAAAATTTTGTTGAGTCAACATTCACTGCCTTTCCTTCGAATCAAGTTAAAGGTAGGATCACTAAATCATACTATTTTCATCTCCTCTTTATCCCCTTGCTGAACACAATATTTATTTTTTGTCTTCATTTGCATTTTTGCATTTGAACTTGCAAGTCAGTTAACGCTAAATTAATAATATTTATTTTTTGTTGTCGTCGATTTTTAGATTTCATTTAGACTCATAAACTATGGCATTACGTATGGCATTGTGTGTGTCCAAGAATGAATGGATGAATTTAAGCAACACTGTCGGTGGTCACCTTTGTAAATAGAGTGAAATATAAGAATGATCAATTAGCTATCAGAAAAGAATGTGATCTATGTATGTAAATAGGACAATGTGGTCTATCTATATATTATGTACTTACACATCAATTATGTAAGTAGTACCGTATGTACTGTTTTCAATCCTGCAGCATTTGGCGGACGTTTTTTGGTAGTAATATCTATAACACCTTCAAGATTTTCCTGAATTTCTTTTGGGTTTTTTGGTTGCAAGGATTTTCTGTATTTCAGTTGCTTTTTATTACATGCATATATTTGTGGTTCCTGATTTTTGAATTTCTACGGGATTTGGCAAATTTGTCCGATCTATTAGCTTATTGGCTAATTTTGTATAGTGTGAAAATGTTTGCAAATTTGTCCATTTGAATTTCTAATTAATTAATCTGATGAATTGTTACTTGAAGATTTTGCAAGTGTTTTGGTGAAGACATGATCGACTCGGTTCACTTGCTGCTGCTTGCTTTATTTGGAAATCACTCATCAGAACATATGCTGCACTCTTCTAGATTTTGCAAGTCTTTTTCAATTACGTGTTTGCGTTTGACACATTTTCATGCCTCAACCCACACGCTGGGGCTGGACGTCTGTGTAAATGGACGGGGCCACGGGAAGACAAGACCGCGTCAATCAACATTGGCACCACACAGCTCTTGATTGAGTTGAAAAATCCTTTCCGAAATTCCAAGCGTAAACAAAGGATTAGAAACTGTGCACCTCCGAAATTTCACCTAGTTTAGATTTAGTTACGGAATCAAAAATATCTGTTAACTAAGGTTAGCTGGATATCATGGGTTGGTTCTGTATGAGAATTTCGTCAATTTAATTACGCGGCAAGACATAGGATCCAGAATGAGATCTAAAACTAATACTCAAATTTGCACCCTACGTTAGATTTGATTTCAACACATACTTTGAATTAAATATTTTGGAATCACATGTGTGTCACATCATCAAACTAACAGCTTTTATAGAGTAATGTTACACTTACTATCTATTCATACCATCTCTCTAATAGAGGTAGAGCTCGCGTACACATGTAGGTCTTATCTCCATTAAAGAGATGGTACAAATAATGATACAAATGAATGAGAAGAATAACAATTTTTAGTTTTTTATGGAGTTTAACGGCATGAACCTACTGTGCACATTTTCATAATTCTGTCATCAAAGGTACACTAGGGTAGACTCATTGAAAATCACCTAGTTAATTAGTATCAAGTCTTTGGTCAACAATGATAATAAACAGCAGCATCATCATCAGAGAAACTTGTAGTCCCCTTTATATTTTTCAATTTTTGTTGACCGTTGACCTTTATCGAATGAATGCGGAATATTTGAAGCAGCATAAAATTTGCTTGATTGGAAAAATAACAGAGCAACTCTGCTAAGCGTGAAAAATAACACTATGAAAAGAGTTCAGATGTCCCCTTTTCTCCTTCAACTTTTCTTGCTTTCCCTGCTTTCTTCAAAGGCCGCCACCTCCTCACCGAGGACGCAGGCAGAAGCTCTGGTAACCTGGAAGAGCAGCTTCGACTATGCTTATCCACTTTCTTCTCTCGATTCATGGTCCCTCGACAACCTCACGGTCCTCAACAACCTTTGCAACTGGACTGCCATTGTCTGTCACCGCAAT
>JAOTRO020174767.1:0-11927 GCA_028566515.2 Pyracantha coccinea | reverse complement strand
GATTTTCATCCAACGGCCCAAAACACTTGGTCAGGAGGATCCTCTCCTTGGGCTCAGGAGAGGATCCAAGTCCGTTCTTTTTGAGCCCCGAGTGAATGAGGACTTAAATTCAGTGTAACTTTGTGTGTTTTTGCCAAAAACATGAATAAAAGAGAAAGAAAAACTAAAGGGAAAACAGAATGTTATCATTTTATGATGAAATCAAGATTACAAATGTTTATAAAACTAAAATCTAGGCTGATGGGCCATCCTACATGACTTGAAATGTAAAGTGACTGGAAATGTAAATAAACATTAAAACTCTAGCAAGATTCAGGCCATGAAGAACGGGATAATGCTAAATGAGTCAACTGAGAGCACTGATATCAGATTGAACTTAGTATAAACATACGCCTTTGATAGGAAATCATGGTGGTTGGAATTGCATGCCAACCAAATCATAACACAGAGTTGCAAAGCTGTAAAAGTTTTAGATCTCAGGGATCGTATGTAGTGTTTGTTTTGAAAGATGGCTTTAGGATTGTAATTGAAGAGTTAGAGGTTTTGCTGAAAAACAGTTGGGGGATTGAATAATCACTCAAGTTATTGTATAATCATAGAGATTGATTTGACGAAGATCCTAAGCTTGAAGGCCTCTAGCTCTGTTTATAGGCACTAAAGAAGGAACAACCTTGACCTTATCGCTAAGCTAGAGCATGGGTAGATAAGTCATTTGCTATTAACAGTGACTGTAATCCCTGATAAATGACCTTCAGTTGTGTCTTGTTGCGGTTTGCACGATTGTAGATGTGATGTCGGCATGTTGGACAATGCGAACATTGACTTTTAAGGAGGCGAGACATTTTTGGGTTTGGTCTCCTGTGTGGCAAACGCACCTCGAAGTGTACCATGTATGAGCGTCAAATGGGTTGGGCTGTGGTCGTCCAAGCCTTGGGATACAATTCCAAATTGGGCTTCGAGTTGGTCGGCCAGAGTTGTGCCATTTTTGTGTAAAGAAAAATAGTTTGGCCCCATGGCATGCCTTATTTTTATTTATGGCCCAAACAAATGTAATGCAATAGTACTTCTGGCAAGAATTAATCTCTTTCCACATGAAAAAGTTCTCTGTGTAGATGACGTTGTTCTAAAAAGTGGCTTAGGCGCTAGGCAGAGACCTGACGCCTCGATTAGGGCTTATGCATTTAAAAAATCGGTAAAGCCTCTAGACGGTAATTAGGTGACTGCCTAGGCAGCTTTAGGGTCCTAGGCGGTTCTTTTTTTTTTCTTCAAACTTTAACGTGTAGTGTTTGAAGATAATTTTCTAATAACTCTGGACTTTATTTCTTGTATGAATAATATTTCATTTTAATTATTCAATCAATTGTAGTGACTTATTTATATGTTTTTAGTGTTAAATAACAAATTTAATTAAAAAAATTGTCTAGACCCCTACCCGTCACTCGACTAGCACTTAAACATTTTAGAACCTTGGTAAGGGGACATGGAACACTAGGCATACAGTGGCTGGGGGCAGCGCATGAACAATTTGAAATTTCATATTGTTGGACGTATAGATCCCAAAAGACAAATAGTGCTTAGGAAGGAAAGACTGTTTTCCAAGGCCGTTGGACTTTGCTTCAATGAAACAAATCAATGAATGGTTGTGATTGAAAATAAAAAATTTAACATTTTTTAAAATCAAATCAAACAGTTAAAACGCTTATACCATTGTCAAACAGTTAAAACGCTTATACCATTGAATAATACGTATCATTAAAGTCAAATTAAAGTCTGTTTATAAAAATGGTTTCCCTTTGGAAATCAAATCCTTAAACAAACAGATCTTAGAAATCTTAGTCTCAGTGAAATAAAATTGTTTTCGCATTGATAATGTGTCAATTAGACACTACTCAAGTCACAAGAATGCTTTGTTGAGAGTATAAATCTCTCATCAAGGATTGAAGAGATATTGCATGTATTTATAAGGAGTTAGAATCCTTTTCATATAACTAACACGAAAGTACTGTAGAAAGATCCAAAAGTTGGAGAATACTATTCGAAATTATTCATGCAAAAACTTGGGTACAATTTAATGTGTGTCAGAAAACATAACTGGATTTTTTCTTTAAGAAACAGAAATTTAAGACAAAGTTCTCTTTGGGATGATCATGGAATTAGTAAAAAGAAAAATGTAAAAGAAGGAAACTAAACATACCAATAATCTCTAGATTCATATGGGCTACTAAGTAGTAAGCAATAATCTTCTTAAGATCGATCTGTCTTGAAGTGGTCAAGGAAGTATATATTATAGCAATCGTGCTTGAAGTATGTATGAAAGGAGTGGAACAAACTGTCGCTTCGCGAAACATGGGTATTGAAAATTGGTTTTGTTTTTTTCTCAATGGAACATGTAGAAAGAGAACAAACACCGAGCAAGTACGTTTTAGGCTTATTTTTGTTACGCCCTTTGGAATTTCATTTTGATCTCACTTTACCATCTGTAACTCAAAAGCCACCACTTTACCATATCAAAATTCAAAATTCGTTCCACTTTGATTTGTGAACTCTCTCTCTTCTCTTGGAAACTTATAAGTCACATCCTAAAACATGTGGGACCCAACACCAGTAAGACTATGCCACATGTGCAATAAATTTGATTATAAATCTCCATTATGAGTTAACATTCAACAATCAGATAATATTAAGTTTAAAAGAAATTGAAGAGATGAAAAAATTAAAGAAGAAATTCGTTAGCCTTGCGCACCCAAATCAAACCACATAAGGAATTAATAGATCTAAGGTAATGTTGAGCGAATTTTGAGTTTTATAGAGACGACTTTCAAGTTTCAGTGTGCAAAGTTTGATCGAAATCGAGTTCCAAGGGGAAAAATTAAGCCAACTTTGAGTTTCAGGGAGTAAAGTGGTGACTTTTAAGTTATAAAGAGCAAAGTAAGATTAAACTTGAGTTCCAAAGAGCGTAGCTAAAAATAAACCTATGTTTTATAATATAATACAACCTTAGTGCAATACATGGTCTAAAATGTGTATCCCTTTCCCTTTCTTGGCTCAGTTTATATCTGTCGGAAGATGATCCTCTCCTGAGCTCATCATGGGGATCCTCATGACCTGGCCATCCGGGCCGTTCAAATTTAATCCAACGGTTGCAATTATTTTAACTTTAAGAGGGTCCCCCTATTTAAAACCGTTGGATTAAATTTAAATAGCCCAAATGGCTTGGTCATGAGGATCCCCATCCTGAGCTCAGGAGAGGATCCCTTCCCTCTTTCGTCTACTTTTTTTGCTGAGTTATTGTCAGAGCTGGCTCTGATAATTTGGGGCTGTAAGCGAACTTTTGAGTGGAGCTCGAGAGTTCTATAACTTCCTAACTCTTTGTACATTAATGTGTATAAAAAAGAATTTAATAAATATATTAAAATTTTATTTTTTACATAAAATATTATTAAAAATTTATCAAAAGAAGAAAGATATACAAACATTATTTAAATATTACATCTCTCATATTATATATGCAAATGTACTAATTAAGTTTACATAATTTTATTTTTCAATCAAGTCTTTTTAAGTTGATAAAATACTTAATCTATTCAATTTTTCTTGTAGCATAGTCAATCGAAGATAAAATTTGATCAATTCTAATTTTGAAAACATCTTTCTACAAAGACAATTGTAATTGGTATTGTTAACAAAATTCTATAAACAATCAGGAAACAACAATCCAATTGTCTTCGATATACTTCCATTGACCGATTTATTTCCTTACATAAAGTTTCTCTAAAGATCCTTAGCTCTAGAAACAAGTCTTTATCATCGATATCAAATTTTCACCATGTGAAGATTGAGGGAGGAGCGATAATATTTTGTGAAAATGAAGAGAAAAAACGAGTGGGGTTGTATCGAGAAAATGACTGGAATTTTTATTTTTAAATTTTAATTAGATTTGAAAGAGTAAAACTATAGTTACATGTAAGTAAGAGAAAGGAAAAAAAATTACAATTCTTTGTGGAAAATCATATTATTGCCTATCATTTTTTTTAATATTTTTTTGAATTTAAATTGTAATATATATAGAAAAATTTGAGGACCCATTTGGAATGAGGACACTAGACGGTCACTTACTTTGGCCACCCTCCGAGCCGAAAGAGGAAAGAGAACCCACTAATATTAAGCAACCCTATTGGAAGAATATGCTTGGAAAGTTCCATGTGAATGTATAACTAGGACACTGAATAGCAGTGTTCTAAAAATCGGCCTAGGCGGCGCCTAGGCGCTCGGCGGTGGAGTCCCGATCCGATTTGGGCTAAATCGTTCCAGTAAGGCGGGAAGAATTTAGGCGGCCGCCTAGGCGCTTAAGGCAGCCTAGACGGTGCTAGGCGGCGGTCGATGCAATTGATTTTCTCTGCAAATCTCCTTTCGCATCCGCACGATCCACCACCCACAACCCAAATCTTCAAACCTGCGCTCTTGCACCTAACATTAATGGATGAATCCAAGTAGATTAAGAATACATGGATGACCAATACACATAATTCGTCTGTTGGGTTTTACTGCAGAGAGAGAAAGAGATCTGTTGAAGAGACGAGGTTGGGTTTTCCTGCAGAGAGAGAAGCAGCTGTGTTGAAGAGGGGAGGAGAGAGAGAGAGTCGAAAGAAAAAATGAAAAAGGGTAGGAAAAGAAAAGCATACATGCAGAGGGCCTAGAGCCACTCAACAAGTAATGGTTTGAAAAATGGGCAGTGGAAAAACTCTCGGTTTCCGAGAAACTCAGTGGAAAAAATGGGCATTGGAGAAACCGAGAAAATCAGTGGAAAAGCTGTCGGTTTAACTGAAAAATGGGCTTTTCTTTCAAATTCGGTCCATTTTGTGGCCCACTATTTTGTTCAAAGAAAAAACAAACTAGGCCCATTATTCTTTGTATAAATTTTAAAAAAAAAGATCCTAAAATTATACACATATACGCATATTTTATAATATATAGTGTAAATTTATGTAAATCCGCCTAGGCCGCCTAGGCGCCCGCCTAGGCCACACCTAGCCGCCTAGGCGCTAGGCGCTAGCCCACCGCCCGACTAGCGCCTAGCGTTTTTTAGAACCTTGATTGTAGCACTAGAGCATAATTATTTTACACCCAGCCTTGTCGTACAAACCACAATAGGTGGTTCCGATTTGTGTGCAGTATTGGATATGATGAGATATGTTAAGATTGATTATGAGCTATAGTTTCAGCCGAGCTAATCACTCGGTTGACATGTTATTATCTATGATGAGCTATATTCAACCGTACAGGCCACCGAGGTGGATCCGGCTTATGTGATTTGATTTGAGATGCATCACCTGTTAATACCTTTCTGTCATATTATGGGTATGATCATGGCATACACTTAGTGGCATATTGATAGCATGATTTGAGATATGTTTTGAGATGAGTATATATGTATATATGCTATTTTCTGGGAATATTTTATACTTGTTTTACGGCGAGGGGTTAGAACTTTTGAGAAATGAAATGGTTTTATAAAACTTTGTTTTTGACTCACTTAGCTTTGTTTTGCACCCCTCCAGGTTCTAGTAGCAAGTTCTTTATCGGCGAGGATTCGTGGCGTATCCTGTTAGGGTGGCTACTTTTGTGGGTATGGTCTCTACCTACATTGCTGTACCTTACTATGCTCTAACATCGCGTGTGATTTGGGTTCATACCCACGACCAGTGCACTCTGTTATTGAGGCACATTTAGGTTTAAATTTATTCACATTTTCCATATCATCACTTTATGGCTTCGTCACCTTTCAAGTGTCGGCCAGCACAACTCGATTCGGAGTCCTAATGGACATTCCGGGTCGGGGTGTGTCAGTAGTTATTTTTAAAAATATGTTGATAATTATGTGGGTGCATTATTTTCTTGCTATAATTTTGTGAAGAATAATATTACCCTAATATTTATTTTTAAGTATTTATTATATTTTTAAAAATATTTTGAATTTATTTAAATTTCATAATTTGTGGGACATTAAATCATAAATGCATGAATTAAATCTATTAAATGATTTTAAGAACCTCGATCAAAATATTTAAACAAATAAGGTTTCAGTCTAACAATTAGGTTGATTAGGGACCATAACTAAAATGACCCTAAAAAGAATTGTACACGAACAAAACTAGTATTGAACTTTTAACAAATAAAAAATGAAATTCTCAATGGGTTAAACCAGTTAAATTACGATTTATTATTAATTTAGGATCCTTTCATATCCATTTTAATTAAAATTTTGTATGAAGTTGAGATTTTAATGTATTTAATATGGTTATATTCCTCATCAAGCTAGAAACGCTCTTTTGTATGATTCTAGAAGTCTCCGGTGTTACTGAGGCTTCTCATTAAATTAAATACATTTTACTTAAAAAAAGAGAGTTTAATACCCAAATAAGAATCCATGGAAATAGCCAAATAGGAATGATATATTATTGGGCTAATGGCCTTCACGTAGTGGCAGTTGGCATGCAACTTAGTAGCTCCCACGTCCGACAAGATTAGCTTGTGTCGTCAAATATACCATATGAACCAATAACTTATAAATACCATCCCATCCAATCACTCTTCATCGAACCCAGCTTTTCTGCTAAGCACTTTTAAAATAAGCTCCTGCAGTCCCTTCTCTAACCCTCAAGAAATGGCAAGCAGGAGCTTCATAATCTTCATCTCCTCCCTCCTCCTCATCTCCCTCTCCTTCCCATCCGCAACCGCCAGCGACTACTCCCCGGAAATCCCCGAGCAACCGGAGAAAGTGGTGGTGGAAGGCGTGGTGTACTGCCAGAGCTGTGACCGCTACGGAACATGGTCCTTGGCCGGGGCCGAGCCGATTCCTTCGGCGAAAATCAGCGTCATCTGCAAGAACCACAAGGGCCAAGTCAGCTTCTACAAGTCTTTCGTGGCGGACGTTAAGGGCTACTTCTATGCACAGCTTGAAGGGTTTAAAGTTGGACAACATCTTTTGGACCATCCACTCCATGGATGCAAGGTGAAGCTTGTTTCTTCTCCCCTGGCAAAGTGCAGTGAGCTCACCAATGTGAATAACGGGCTCTATGGCGCCCCGCTTCGTTACGAGGACAAGAGGTTGTGGGGAAGGAACTATGAGGCTGTTGTGTATGCTGCAGGGCCTCTGGCTTTCCGTCCTTCTTATTGCCCTACTACTCACTCTTGATTCACCGGGTTTTCGGTGATTAATTTTCATCCTAAAGTTAACCTTTGTTACTTCTGTTTTCGATTTTTTTTTCATTTTGTTTTGTAAATGTTACGGCGTCTGAAAATTTGTTTTGTTTAATGAATAAACTGGTTTTGTACTGCAAAGTGATGGAATGACATGTTTCATTTATTTCTTTATCCGTTCTTTGTAAGATAAACTATGGGATACGGGAAAGTTAAAGCACCTAACAGTGAGTGATTGACTTAAAATATTGTCATCGTGGTTTCCTAGATTTCCCAAGTGCCCGAAAGTTCTCGTTTTTTGGATTCTGTAGAAAATAGGGGACAAAATTCATGATTGTAGGCACAAATAGGTCAAACCAAAATTGGAAACTAGGATTGCACAAATCTGTTCACTTTAAGATTTCCAAAATTCAAGTACAATGGATGAATGGGGAAGTAACACAGCTCAATACATTCGCTACAACAACAAACCCGAAAATCTGCAGCACGCACATACATAGCAGTTGGAATTCTTCCTAGAAGTCCAGGGGCATTCCAAACATCTTATTGATCTCATCCATGGCCTCCTTTGTTGTTACAGTTGCCTCGAACAAATCTGAATCTCTTGATCTCCGCGGTAAATCTGGCATTTTCTGCTCTTGCTTCTGGTCCAAGTTATCATCAGGAAGTATAGAAAACCCACCAAAATCTTCTTTCCTATCAAGTCCTCTTTCCTGCTTTTTCACTCTCCTCTTTCTTACAAATTCCATTGGCTTCCCAAACATGTTGTTGATATCATCCATGGCTTCCTTTAGGTTGATTGTAGGGTCTACCAAACCATGGTGGCAAGCATTTTCAACCTCCTCTGGCTCATCCGAAATGGTGGCCCCAACAAACCTACAAACCATTGTATCCTCCCTGAACCTTGGTCGAGATGAGCCTCCAACATCCAAATCACCGGAACTTTCACCCGGAAAATCTTTTGGATTTGGAAACACGAATAAATTTCCATGTGAAGCAGGTGAGGTAGAATCATCTGTCGGATTTCCGACATCACTCTGATCAGGGCTATCTTTGTCGTCATTATCATCATCATCAATGAAAATGTTTAAAGGTTCTTGGTGAGACTGATGGGTAGCAGTTCTACTCAATTCTTCCTTAATATTTTTTGATTTCCCTGCATTACCTAAGTTGTCATCAACAAATACTTGGAATCCACTGTCCACAGTATTGTTCTTCGGTTGGGATTGCCGAGATCTTCTGCTAATGGGAGCCGTCTCTATAGGCTCCCGAAACATGTCATTGATGGCGCTCATGGCCTCTTTCATGTTTATAGTAGGATCCACCAATCCATGGTGACACGCATCTTCCGCTTCAGACTTTCCAACAATGGCAGTGTCTACAAACTTCACCACAACTGTATCATCGCCGCCAAACATTTTCGGTTCCTCTGACCCTCTTCCAGAAGTCACTTGATGCTCACTTCTACACGGATCATGTTGGGATTCTATAGGCCTGGGGCCGATCCTGCAGGCATTTTCTTTGTTCCTTTCTCCATTTGGAGGGATAGTCCTATCTGACAGAGGCCTTTTCGAGGTCCTCTTTTCCTGGCAATGCATAACAGTTTTCTACAGTTAAAAGGAGTGCTAACAACACAAACTACAATCCCTATACACCAACAAGAAGATTAATAAACTACCTGGTTTCTGTGTCTCCTGTGTCTCTCCATGCGTTGAAGGAACTGCTCGTACGACTTCTCTAACGCTCCAATGGGCTCTGCAAGGCTGTTCGGAAGTTAATAAGATGTAAAGTAGCAGCAGTTCAATTTTCAAAAATATACATACACAGAAACCCTTATAGTAGCTATTGCAATTTTAAGAGTTTGTAGTCCAATTTAAACCATTACATCAAAGAAGGTAACTGATTTACAAAAAGGCACTATATCCATGTTCAACAAACTGGGAAAAGAAAATGTGTCCAGTTTCATTGATAACGCACTTTAGCTCGATACACTAAACTTTGATACAAACAATTTTGGAAGAGGTCAATTTGAAGGCAAGACCTCTGATGCAAGGTTAAACGCTCTTAACTGCTTGAGTTACAAGTCCCTTCACTCGACTAGAGGTTGGAGCATTCAAATTACTGCCACTTATAGGCCGAATCATGACGTGTACAATTCATATGAATAGATTGGCATCCAAGCTACATATTAGCTAAACAACATATCCATGCCAGCAAACACTAACGAATTCGGTATAAGGTTTGTCTCCCCTATACGTTGATAGCACCACTAGACATTCAATGAAAACAAATGCTGAAGTCTGAACACTTACTTTTGCACTCCCAAGTGGTACATCTTCTCAGCTTCCTCAAATTTCTTGTTCTTTTCATAGTAGAGAGCATATGCCTGGTAGAACAAAGAGTGCTTTGTCCCGATTTGATTCGTCTCCATTGTTCTCAACAGAGCTCTCGGATCCTCGACAAAATCCATCTACTCCAGAAAACAAACATCAAAAATTGGAAAAACCCGAATCGAACCCATTACACTTCTCTCCCTCAATTTTCCCAGTAACCAAACAGTATCTAAGAATCAGTAAAAATCCAAAATACCCAGAAGAAACTCGCAATCACAAAGAAAGGGTAGGAAAGTTACCAACTTTAACCAAACTCGAATGTAGCGCAAATCATTTCGGTATCGTCGATCGGACTCGAACGTCTGCGCACATTTCTGCAAGAAGCGGGGGAGCTTCTCCTTCAGAGTGTGAGGCGGGAGTGAATCGTTCATTTTTCGAATCCCTCTGCAACCACAATGTGAAATCGAATGGGTTAAACAGTATGGTAACTGATAGCGAGGAAGAGATGGAGGTGGCGAGAGGGTACCTTAGCCATGGGAGAAGAGGGTCTTTGCCGGAGTAGGTTTTGACGTCGGAGATTAGGGAGGTGAAAAGATCGTTGTTGGACATGGTGGCAGTGGTGGTGGAGATGGAGAGGAGGGAGGTTTTGTTTGAATTTTTGAAAAAAAAGAGCCCTTACGTGCTGGGTCCCAGCAAATGGACCAGGGGAAAGCCCAGTCCTTAGTTGGTTTTGGTGGGCTTGAAGCTGAGGTCCAATTTAAATAGACATTTTGGAACAAAACAATTACTTGCTACTTCAAATAATTAATTTACGTCTTGTAACATGAGTGGACAGCTAAAGTTAATATTCTATTGACATATGACATAGTTTTAATAACTAGAAAGAGTATCGCTTACGACCAAAACAAATAACAAGGTAATGAAGCTCGACTCGTATAATATATCATTGTGTAGGTGCTGAAGGTGGTTTACGCTATTACATTGATTGGTATTTGTTGAATGTCAAATATGTGTGAAGTTTTTTTTTTTCTATTTCGAAGTTTTGTTCTAGGAAGTTTTTTCGGGAGGTTTTTTATCGAGCCCACATTATTAGTGTTTATTTTTCAGTTTGTCATTTTCTCTTTGAAAATTTATGTATTTTATTTTTGAGATGGTTTTTATAAAATATTTTATATTAAGTTTTATAATGTTCAATCATGTAATGTAATGTAATGTGTCTTTTGATTAAAACGTAACTTTAGTTTATAAAATTATGAATAAATTTCTCAAGTACTTTTCAATAAAAAAATCATTAGAGGAATAAAACGTTAAAAAAAATTCCGACCCGCGAAGGCCCAACAGAAAGAGAGTAGGCCTCACACTCAGACCCACTGCTGCAAGTCACTCCTGAGTGGAGTTGAAAATTCATCAGCGCCGCCGCTCGTTTTACCCTTTTCCCAAACCGCCGCCCTCCATCCTCCCTAATCTCTCTCCCTATGGCAAAATCCGACTCCGAAACTCAAAACCCTAACGACGACCGCGACGAGCAACCTCCCTCCAATGTCCACGGCACAGTCGACGACGAGCCCGAACCCGACGAAATCGATGACGAAATTGACGAAGAAGAAGACGAAGACGACGAGGAGGTGCCACCTCTGCCACGAAAGCCCCTCTCCCAGGAGGCGCGGTTGCGCGCGGAGAAGTCCAAGCTAGAGAACCTGGTCCAGCGGATGTCGACCGAGCGAGTCGATCTGAGGGTCCACGACGTTCTGATCAAGGGCAACACGAAGACGAAGGAGCATTTGATCGAGGCCGAGCTGGCGGGGATTAAGAAAGCCACCACCATGCAAGAGCTGCTCGAGGCCGCCGCAATTGCAAATGCGAAGCTTCAGCAGCTTGAAATATTCGATGCGGTTCGGATCACGCTCGATTCTGGCCCGCCGGAGCTGCCTGGAACTAGCAATGTTATTGTGGAGGTCGTCGAAACGAAGAGCCCGATTTCTGGCGAAATCGGTGCTTACACGAAGCCGGCGGTACGTTTTTTGTTGCTATATGCTTCATATATTTGTATATATTGGTTTGGTTTGCTGAATTGGTGAGGTTAGGGTTTGGTACGTAGAACTGCTACAGACTGTTTGGTTGCTGAGAAATTGGAGGAAATGGAAATCTGGATGATATTAACTAGAGAGAGTTGAAATTAAATTCGTCTGCGTATGCTGTACAATTACTTGCACAGATGGGCGTGAAATAGATGGCATGCGTTGTAAATTTTAAATCCCGCATCGATACCTATAGAAAACAGAAATGTTCCTCTGTAAGTTTTCTGATTGTATTGAATTTATTATTTCAGATTTACAGATATGAATATATATAGCTTTAGCTGCCTTAGGCTAATTACAAAAATACCCTCAACTA
>JAOTRO020174758.1:0-11929 GCA_028566515.2 Pyracantha coccinea | reverse complement strand
AATTCAAACAGAAACTATTGATATATTATCGAATCGATGATTTACCAGAAAAATTCATTAGGTACGTACTTGTTCTTAGCAATGTACATGTTTTCTTTCTTTCCCAAGTACTGTGGTGTGCAAGTTACTTATTCCTTGTTTTCTGTTACCCGACGAAACAGCTATAGTTGCTTACCAAATGTAGTTAAAAGCATTGTTGTCGTCCAGAAGTAGTTCTAACTCCACACATTACCCTGCATGAGTTCCAGTGTGGTATAATTGAGTGATGCCTATTTTACTTGGATTTGGTAATAGCAGGTTTAGAGAGAGTGGGTGTGGCTTCTTTCTGTTTTCTTTGGGTTGATTATAATCTAATGGCCATATAAACATGGTTTGACTAAGTCTTGAATAAAATTGAGCTGAAACTATTTCCTATTTGAGATTAAATACGAGTACTGATTTTCACACTCCACTTTTCTCCACATGCGCTTCTTTGTACGTGTGTTTATAGCTTTAGGTTGAATAGAGTAATGGAAAAAATGGAATGCAGAAAGAGAAAACGAAAATGTTAATATCACAACTTTAAATACATCAATGGAAGATAAGTGTGCTGAGATTGTAGTATTTTTCATGTGTCTCCTTTCTGGCTTCTTGTGTTTTCACGTGTCTTCTCTCTCGCCTGTTGTGTTTTCACATGTCCTCTCTCTCGCCTGTAGTGTTTTCACACGTCCATCCCTCTCTTCGCGCTCTCTTTCATTTATACAGTGCCTGTGTTATCTTCCTTTTCTCTCAATTTTCTCTCCTGCTAATCTCCTTTGTTTCTCCTCTCTTTCATTTCTAGTCAGATCTGAAGTAAATCTTGAAGTGACCATGTGTTGGCAGCTGCGAAGACATTAGTAGACTACGAGATGTGCTAGATCTCGCACCTTCAAGGTAAGGAAAGATGAAATGCCTTGTATGTACAAAAATGCATCTCTTGGTAAGACAAATTTTGAGTTTGAAAGGCTAAAAATAGATCCATATGCCAGCTTAACTTAAAGTAAACAATATCTTACTATGTAGGTCAGGACGTGATAGCTCTATTTGTTTTTTGTTATTATTATTTGAATTGTGAGCTAATGATGTGTGAGTTATATCAATTGATGAACAATTAGATGCAATTTTTTTGGTTCGTTGATTCTAACATTATCACTTATCCATTCACTTTTATTTAGGAATTGTTTCGTTGGTTCCGGGTGGATCTTCAATTATGGATTTTGATAATTATGGAATTTTAGATTTTCCATTTTCACTTCAACTTTTAATCGCATTTGTTTTGTTCTCTATCAACCAATTTGTTATTTTTTTTTTGTTATGATCTTAATTTTGAATTTTTTGTTATGATATCAACTATTTAAATAAAATTTTGCTCTATTTTCAGAATAATCAGATGTAAATAATTTGCAGTAACGTTATGTTATCCTTCCTATTTGGAGCTGCTTATTTTATCCTTTATTATCTGCAAATGAGAGGATGCATGCAACTTGTACTGAACAAAACCAATTGCTGTCAAGTCTTTTCGTGCTTTTTCTTCTCTTGTCTGGTTTTTTCTCGACTGTTGCTAGGCTTGTCTTTCACTGGCTTATCCTGCAAACCAGGACATATGATGAGAAAGCGGCGCAGCTTAAGGAAACTGGAAGTTCTGGAGATCAAGGAGTTCATGAAGACTGAAGAGTATACGGTTGACAGGATTAGTAATCTTCCGGAGGGAGTTGCTCATAAAATCCTTTCCTTGCTTACATTTAGAGACCTCGCTCGTTTCGGCAGTTCATCCAAAACCTGCCGAGCACTCTACTTCTCAACTCCTAGACTGAACTTTGGATTGCCGAACCATACGTCAAGCCGCAGAGAGTGGTCAACGTTTTTCAATTCTGTGGATAGATTGTTGAACCTTCGAGGCTATAACAAAATAAATCACCTTCGTGTTCATTGGTCGCATCGTCCTCTCTTTTGTGAAGCTCCTTGCGTTTGTGATGATGTGAAACTTCGAATCCTCCCATGGATCAATAGTGCTTTAAGGTGCAAAGTTGAAGTGCTTGATATTGATATCGATATCGGTATAGCATCTTTTGAGAGGACTTTTGAATTTCCATCTTCCATCTTTATTTGCGGATCTTTGAAGACTCTGTCGGTGAGCAAAGGTTATGCAACTATCAAAATGCTGTCATCAGCTTGTTCGTCTAAACTGCAATGCTTGAATTTGGCGCATGTAACTCTGGATCGTGGGTTCTACAAATGGATTTCATCATCATGCAAGTGCATTAAAGAATTACATCTGCGAAAGGTTCATGGGGAAATGGACATCGCCATTGAAAGTGCATCTTTGAAATCATTTAGTATTTACAGTGGAAATTTTAATCCTCGCTATTTTAAAATTTCTGGTGAGAAACTTGAAAATATACGCATGCATGTATCTACATTGCACTGCAGGTCATTAAATATCTTTGCTCCAAACCTGGAAAATTTGGAAATGACTGGATGTCCGATCAACAACCAGCTGGGGAGATTATTTCAATTAGAAAAGGCTTATATTTGGATATGGCCTCGAGTAGATGGGGGTTATGACTCCAGCAAGGTATTTGACGTACTTCGGAGTATACACAGGGTTAAAGCTCTTACTCTACTCTACGAGACCATCATGGTAAAAAAATACAAGATACTACGCAATTTCGTCTTATTATTTGGAGTTTATTCTTTCCTGACATGGTTTTTGTTGGAGTCAATTAATTTATGTATGACTGCAGTGTTAGAGTTGCTGTAGAATTGAGTGATGACTATGAATTTTCCTATCTATGTATTTTACTTTGAAAAATGCAGGCTTTGTTCAAGGAAGGTTCCATGTCAGTACCACCATTAGAAGATGTTTCCTATTTGCGTATCAATATTGGAGGCTTGTTTGATAACTTAGTGTTGGCATTGGCCTCTCTTCTTAGGAGAACGCTGAATTTGAGTACATTGTACATGAGTTCTTCTCTGCATTCCGATTTACACCTTAAAGTTGGAGTAAATGGTTGTGCTGGGAAATTGTTGGCCTCTTGATATGTGCTCAAATTTTTTATTGATCTACTTGTTGCCTTGTTTCCTTGTCAGTGTTCAGGTATGATATGGAATACTGGAAGTCCCAAAACCTTCCTTTCCTTCCTCATCTTAAAGAGGTAACTATAGAGCTTTCCCGAAAATCCTTTGGGTCTAACCGATTTGACTTTTCAAGGTTTATCCTCGAGCATGCTCAAAATTTGAAGAAAATGGTAGTTTTTCATTCACCCCAGTTTGCAAAGTCGTCTCTCGACAAGTTAGAAAAAAGCAAGGAGATTTCGAATGCTGAAGTTGTGTTTCGCATAAAGAAGTTCTAGGGAAAAGAAAGGACATGAAAAAGAAGGGAAGTTTACTTTATGTTGCAGAAGAATGTGTTTATGTCAACACTATCAGTTGCAGTGTGCATTTTATGTCAATGTATATATTTTTGTGGAACTAATATTATGTGTTTTGTCTATAACAATCGAGCTTGTCAATTCTGTTATATGAGCCATGAATGGTGATCAACTCTTACGAGACATCCCAGACGAAATCAAGAAATGACTGATACTGTGTAAGAAACCCAAGGACGATGGAAACTAAAAATTCTACCAAGTTTTTCTTGTCTGGTGTTGGCACACTCGTACAATTAAAATCACTTAGCCTCTTTCTATGGGTGAGGTGATCTAGGGGTCAACAAACTCACTCGGACTTGTATATATGCAAGTGAACTTGATAGCTCCTCTTACTATGGGAGAGACCGAGTGTCAATAGACCAATTGACCATGCGTATAGTTTTGGAATATACTTAAAGTTGGATGGGTGAAATGTAATAAGTGTCCTGATTTACTCACCCTCAAACCCTGAGTTAAGAGCATTTGATTTATCGTTGTAAGTGCTAGAAACATGACATCAATTATACGACATAAGGAGTGAGGACTTTACCTCATGACTCATGAATAGAAATCCAACATATATCTTTACTCTCTTCATCTTCCCTCTATTCTTTTTCATTTCTCCTTTTCCACCAATACGTACATTTCTCATATTCTATATAGAAATGACCTCTATCTAATAAAAAATTTTGGTACCAACTTGGATCAATTATTTATAGGAATAAATATTAAACTTTACCTTATGTATAAGTGCTAGAAACGTGACACCAATTGTATGATGTAAGGAGTGAGAACTTTATCCCGGGACGCATGAATAGAAATCCAACACATATCTTTACTCTCTTCATCTTCCCTCTATTCTTTCCATTTCTCCTTTCCACAATATACCTTTCTCATATTCTGGGGTCAGTTATTTATAGGAATGAATTAAACCTTACCTTATTATAAATTATAATTTTTCTATGTCCCATCATACGAAACTTAATTCTACATAGTAACAATTGTCAATATATTCAAATTATGAAATATTATGTGGGATCACAAACTTTGGACCCCGACAAGTGGCACTACAGTGGTCACATGAGCGGAATGCCCGTAGTGCGAAGTTGAAGCCGCTCCAGGTACTTGAGGTAAGACTGCCCCTGGACAGGGTGGCACGGGTCTGAGTGGTAAATAGGTCCCAGCACATCAAGGAAGTTACTTGTCTCCCAAGAAACGGTAGTTTAGATAATTGTTTAATTGTTATTAGTGGTATTGTAAAAAAATGCACAAGCAAATTAAGCTTCGAAAGTACGTAACTGTCGAACAACGAGCAACCATTTTTTTAATAAGTAATGCTCTTTTCCCTTTAGAAACGAAGACGAACACGACATAAATTAAGAGAGTATTGAAGAACCATAAAATTAATATATTTTATTTGAAAATTCATTCTTAGAAATAACTATATTATCCAAAATGAGATGGGTGTATTCAGCACCTAATTCAACTTTATATGGACATTATTAGGTAAAATATATTGTTCAATCGATGTAGACAATGTTGTTATTGTATGCTAACACAAGGTTCACTACTATAAATACAAACCCTAGACTACACTAGACCATATGCATTAAAAGCGAGGCTATACAACAATGAGTACCTATACAATAGACCTCTTGACTTTGATCGCAAGCCTTATTTTGTTGGATCTTATTTTCTGACTTTGTTTCCACAATACACAGATCAACTTGCTAACTTTACTCCATCACTAGGAACATCAAACAACGTACTTGGATGGTTCCGCTTTGGAATTCTCTTTTGAGCAGAACGGTTTGTTCTTTATGATTGTCTACTGTTTCAAAAGGAAACTCTCCATGATTCAAAATCTCAAATACACCCTAATCATCCGAAAACATTGTTATTTTCGTATTGGATGTGGACAATTTTTGGAACAAAACCACCGCAATCTAAATTATAAAAGATGCAACCTAAATAAAAGAGTTGGGAATTTTATTAATAATCATAAAGGTCTAGTTCGTTCGGTTTTCATATGTTAAGCTCCCAGGCAGGCAATGAAGACCACAGCCAACTACAAATTGAATTTACGTGTACAACCCAAATGGATAGATCAACCCGCGAGCGGATTCAGCACTTGCCCAATGAACAACACCGTTCCAGTAATTTCTTCTCTGATGACGAACATGAATGGATGATCGGCCACAAAATCTATCTTGTCAGGAGGAATACGCGAACTCCCCGCAAGAATGCCAGCAGTAACAGCTGCCGCTTCAGTGCCTTCTTCATTAACTTCAATGCAGGATTTGTGAAGCATCTTGAAAGCATCGCCGGCAGGAAGCCAGTCAACCATCTCTGTCAACTCACTAGTAAAAGGCAACACCAATCCTAAATCCTTGAGAGTTTTGGACGCTTCCAAGTCGGAAGAAAACTTAAACCTTGGGATTTTGAAGTCGCCCACTTCAACTTTACCGTACGGTTGATGTCGATTCAAGAAGTCAGATCCGGAACAAACTTTGTCCACCAAACCTGGCAGTCCGTCTTCCGCATCAGGCAGAATCAAGTACATGGAGAAACGTCGCCGAGGAGGTTTGCCTTCTTCTTCTCCGCCTTGTCGGTAAGGAAGCTGTAAGACTTTGAAGCCGTCAAACGCCCTTACAAACTGCCACTTGTCGCTGGTCATGAAGTGTGCCCGAACTGAGCTCCCGTCGAGGAGGTTGAAGTCATGCTCTTTGGTATTCAACGCATCAAACTTCTCCTCCCAAACCCCTTTGAAGTACAATGCATTCGCAAACACGAGCCTTGTTGCACCGTTAATTGATGCGGGAGGAAGAAATTCTTTGATCAGGCCACCAGTCTTCCCTTGGGCCCAAGAATTCACTATGATTCTCACCTCATCCGCTTTGTTCTGGAAATCGACTTTGTCCGCAACTGCCTTGTAAAACACGGCCACCGCCTCTTTGAAAGAAGGCTTGATAGAGAGAGACTCATCAACCCAAAGTCCATTGGCAAAGGACAGACGGGGACCGCCACTGGCAGATCCATCTACCAAAACCAATGAAACTAGATCGGCAGCGAGGGCGTTGAGTTCGGCGGTGGAGTTGAACTTGAGAAAAGACAGTAACTGGTCCCTCGCCGGACCCTTTGTCCCCGCCACGATCAGGCTTAAAACGATGTGGATGGACAGTGGGGAGAACACCGTGTTTTTGTCCTTGGCTTCGGACAGAAGCAAAGGCTTTGTGATTCTCATAGCGGCAGCTGTTTGGCTGCGGACAAAAATTCTCAAATCTGACAAATCCCTATCCCTAGCTATCACTGGAAGTTGCACCGGAGGAGTGGTTAGGGTTTTGGCGATGATGTTGGGGTGAATAGGCGGCTTCTTGGACCAGAAAATAAAGCTGAAAAAAAAAAACAGCGAGCAGGAAATTAGTTTGAGAGGAGACGCCATGCCTGATGAACCGATGACCCTGTTAGAGATTTGGGATAGGAACAAGGGAAAAATACTTTGACACATATTTGAATGAGTATATATCAAATATAGACAACAATTAATCCTTAATTTTAAAAATATCACTTTTTATAAAATCTTTCAAATATATCAAAAATTTTACTTAAATAGACACAAATACCTTAAAATTTAACAATCAAATAAATTAAAGGCTTTTTAGCCAAAAAGATTCGTGACATTGACATAGCTTCTTAATGTGGTCCTTAACAATTGATGATAATCAACAGTAGTGTTCTTGAATTTGTCTATCGTGAATCATTTTAGTCTTTCTTTGAATTTGTCCATTGTGATCATTTTAGTTTTTTCGTGAAAAATCTATCAATTGCTCTGTTAGTATTATGATATGGCGCCATGTGGGTCTCACAAATGCAATCATATAACGACATGTGGATTAACTTTAAAAACTATTTTTATATTTACAACTAAATATGATATTAGTAAGAAAAAAAGGTGTTGAAGGCATGATTGAAATTCTGCTGCTCCCACTTGCGGTAACCAATGCGGCGCTCAATGTCGGTGATGAGGGGGTCGAAGGGGATAGAGTTGTGGTGGTGGAGTGTAGAAGCGAAGATGAAGTTGGACCGGAGCTTGAGGCGACAATAGCTAAAAAAACCTTTAATTTATTTAAGGGAACTTTAATGAAAAGCTCCAGGTACTGTTCACTTTAACGAAAACTACATTTTTACACTAAAAAGTTAATCCTGGTACTATTCACTTTACTCTTTATTTTGTATTTATCATTAAAACTCAAAGTTTTCAAGCCCTTTTCATTAGTTTTCCTTTTATTTAATTGTTAAAATTAAGGGTAATTGTGTCTATTTAAATGAAATTTTGAATATATTTGAAAGTTTTTATAAAAAGTGATATTTTTAGAATTAAGAGTTAATTTTTAGCTATATTTGATAAATATTAAATACTCTATTTGTATTTAATCACTAGATTTTATAACGTCTAATCGTCTTGATTAAGAGTAATGTTGAGATTTTAAAACGTATTTAAACCAAAAATGAAATGATTCATAAAAAAACGTAGGCAACAAGTCAGCAAAAACAATACTGCAAATCACAAATTATGATAAATAACTTGAGTTTTATTTATTTATATGCTTACTGAACATAACATTATATTAATAGAAAACTTTTTTTTGTGCCCTCGACATTTCATTAGGCTTTTTTTTTTGTTTAATTTTATTTTCCACACCTTGGGGACAATTTGTGATTTAAGTTTGGGGATGGGAAATAATTTTGTAGGCTTCCAATTTTTGAGTTAGTTAAAAATTTTCTTTCTTTTTAAGTTAATATCCATAGATTATTTTAAATGTTAGAACAAATGAACAGGGTGATGATTAATCCCACATTAGAGTCTTTTCTATTTATTATTGCTTAGACACTAATCCATGAGTTATACTTTGAAAATTTGTACGTTCACACCAAAATGGTATGTGGGGAGTGATATTGGAAAACCTATTTTTCGTTTAACTTTTTAATTTTTGTTTAAGTAATATAAATTTTGGTATTTCTTATAAAATAAAGTATTAATTGTTCCACCTGAAACTTTGATTAGTAACCGGGCTAGTCCTGCCTAATCAGCAGTGATTCTCGCGTCAAACGATAGAGTCTTGTTATGGGGCATAGTGGTTAGCTGGTTTTGTAGTCTTTTCAAGTCAAGTTACCAAGTCCTTAAGGGTGCTCTGCACCTAGTTCCCTAAAACCCTAGTGAATTGGGAATCATTTACTTAAAGCTCGTTACATGGGTTGGATTGAAAGCTTAAGTGAACTAGCATTTAGGGGTGGATTGAAAGCTTAAATTGTTATTAGACAATGAGGTGCTTTTTAGCTGGAGAGAGAGAGAGGTTGTCTTTCACATAATGAAGTAGGGAACAGAGTGTGTTTATTATATATATATCCATGTAATCAAACCAACCGAGCATCAGATAATTATTATTTAAGAAACTTATGAACGATGAAAGCTAATTTCCCTCCGACTCCGAGTATGGAACTACTGCTGACATAGCAAGCCCGCATGGTCCGTCTTGAGGATTGACACCTTTCGGCAGTCGGATGTAGCCTCCGTCACCCCATTGTGGACCCCAGGAGTTCTTGACAACCCACCACTCTTGTCCGATAAAGACATCACCGCCATATCCGACGACAAGGACGGCATGTGTTGTGTTCTGGCCACAGCGCCCATTGTACACACCAGTTCTGTAAGTTCCAAATTCAGGGTCATGAAAATCCACCAGAGCAGCAACGGGCTGCCGGGAAACGTCTTTAGCCAAGGAGGCTTCATTGGGAGAGACAAAGGCATAACCGGTAACAGTTATAATGTCGCTGTAGTCGCCTTCCGGCTTCGCTAAACAGATCGGTGACTGTACGCCCATGTACGGGTATTCCTTTTCCGTATCAATGCTTTGTTGGATGTCAGACATGTACTTCATGGCTTTGTCTATATAGCCACCACGGCAGCCGTTATTGTACCCATGAGTGTCACAGTCGATGAGTTGCTGAACTGAAAGGTCGACTAAGTCGTCGGTCTTGATTTTGTTCAGCCCTTCCACGGCTCCCACTGCACTAAATGCCCAGCAGGACCCTGTATCACAAACAACATAAAGTACATTTTAAGTTCCCCAACAACTCGTTGAACAATTTTTGTATTTTATTTTCCTTTCTTAACAAATAAATAGTTGCATATATAATTGAAGGGTTAACTACTTGTTCAAAACTTTCTAGAGGGTTTTGATGGGTTTTATTAAAATATTAAAACTTGATCTGTTTAAATTTACTAAAACATGATCATTTTATTAATGCAAAAAGCTGAAATCCTTTAGTTTTTTTATTGAAAAAACTAAAACTTTAAACAAAGATGAAGTATTAACTAGCGTAAGAAATTAAGCATAGTCTTACCACAAAAAAGGCCCTGATCCTTTACCGAGGTCACAGCCCCAGCATCCACCCAATCCACGTATTCTCGCACATCCTCAAGTCCAGCATCGTCAATGTAGATGGTGTCGTTGATTGGAGACGAGTGGGGGGCCACTCTTCCACCTGCGCAAGAAGCCAGTCTCTGAAACTCATAGTCCGTGAGGTCCGATAGAGCGTTGAATCCTGAGGTGTATGTCTTGCTTGTGTCTTTGTTGGAAGCCTCAATGAACTTAGCTGTAGCCTTGAAATTTTGGTAGCGCATCTCCCTCTCCTCTAGGGTGTTGTACACCCTCCCGTGTTCCTTCATCCAGTTCATGTGCATCTCTCGCATAGCTTCTTCCTCATCATGATTCGTCCCCACCTCCTCATTGCCATGAAATTGGCGAGCCGAGGACGGAGAGGTTGCCAAAGTTCCTATGGTTAGTGCTACAAAGAATATTGTTTTGAGGGGAGACATGTTGCTAGCTAGCTTTTGATCTCACTGAGTAATAGTTTGCACAAATGAATGGGTTTTTATACTAACTCACACACTTCTAAAGTGTCAGCGTTTATCTCTCCCATTAAACTCTGATGTACCTCACAAATTACCAATAATGCACCATATTTTCCGTGTAAGCAACAGTGTATGAGGTTTTGAGAAAAAATGTAAAGGGAACATAATATTGCAAGTGTGAAATGAAGAAATTGGTGTTGATGTAATTTGAAAACTTTCAACTACCCAAACAATATTTGTCCGATTGATTATCTTTACATCATTCTAACCATTATAGCAGGTCACATCCCATTTGCATTATATTTAGGCACTTAGGCTAGCTTACTGTTTAATTTCATATACCAAAAGAGAGTCCCTTTGAAATGAAGAGATCAAGCTGACAATTCGTGGTTTTGTTATTATTTTAGGAACTTAGGCTAGCTTACTCTCTTAGTCCAGAGTTGAATCATTACCTTAATTTCTTTTATCATTTGAATCAATGATCGGTTCATTTTAACATTCATCGTGTGATGTGGACTGTGAATAGTGTGTGAACACAATGTTGATTAGGAATATATATGATGTGAACTATTTATTTATGCAATAATGTCAACATAAATTTGTTTTCTTGGGCATCAAGTTGCTATACATGTGTACAAAAATTTTGAAGGATCAATCACAAATGAGGAAAATAAACAGATTCAATCTAAAGTAAAAACACGCTAATTTTGAACTAGTTTTGGTATAATGCATAATCAGAAATGTACATGAAGGAGGACCGAGTTGTGATCAAAGCGGATCTCAAATTAGATAATGAAAAATTTTGAAACGTACACGCACCCAGTAGACGAATTTTGACCATTCGATAAAGCTTTGGGCACTTAATTCTGATGTTTTCCTCTACTTCAACCATTCTGATCTATCGTATGCTTAATTTGTCTCTTGTATTTCTTCGGGTTTAATTTTTTCTTTTATTTCGGTAGTATGAATAAAGTTGTAGTGGTTATATGAAGTCTACCTACAAGATTGCCATATTTATTTCAATAGTTACGTGGTGTTTTTTTTTTTTGGGGGGGGTGTGGCGGGGAAGAGGTAATGGTGGTCGGGGAGCGTCGAATCCGAATGAGAATGGACACAAGAGTACTGATTTTCACTATATGTGATACTAGCCCTCCTCACAACATTGCCAAATTTAAGAACATTGATCGATCAGTCCATGAGGCCAAGTTCGATGAATATATCAAAAAAAGTACTCATTTGTCTCTTGTATTTCTTCCTAGGTCGGCCCTGGCTCAAGGCAACCAGGGTTACTGCACGGGGACTCAAAACGTCTAGGGCACAAAAACTCAAATTTAATTTGTATTATTATATTGTTATGTTCAATAGGCACATCAATAATAAAACTCAAGTTATTTATCGTAATTTGTTACTTGCAACAGTGTTTTTCGTTGACTTGTTTTTGTGAACACGGAATATTCCTGCAACGAAACGAGACAAGAACACGTGCACAAAATAATATTTGTATTTGATTTTGTTGTTAGGGTTACAATCTCTCTTGAATTTGATCCTCTGATTCGATCTCCGTTAAGAATTTGATTTGTGGATG
>JAOTRO020174732.1:0-11932 GCA_028566515.2 Pyracantha coccinea | reverse complement strand
CCTTCTATCTGAATTAGATGGTGCATATCCCTGTTGTCAGTTCATATTTTAATTTCAAACAAGCCACAACATTTACAAGATAAATGCAATCCAGGTTATCAAAATAGCAAATAAAAAAAGACCCTTTTCTAAGGTGATGGTATCTTCAAATGCATGCTTTAGGACTTCCGCTCCAATTACAGAAAACAAACACCATAAAGTGGATTGATAAACTTAATAACACAGTAACACATGCTTACGACCTTAGGTACCAAGCCGGGGATGCACATTGGACACCATGGACACCACTGAAAGGACTAGGCACCCGTGACCAGCTAAAGGCATCAATGGTTTTAAACTTGCGGTGAACAAAACGTGTAGAATACAAAAAGAAAAGACAGTAAATAATCTACAGGGACATATGGAGGGAACCTAGCTGCTTCCCTTTCACAAGGTCAGCACAAAACCAATGGCTTCTGTCTGATTCCACTTTCGGCAGCTTTGGAAGCAATTTCAATCAGGCCTTTCACAAGCCTATTATACAAAATTTAAGCCAAAGTACTGTACATAGTACCGGACTAACCCCACCCAAAACTTCTCCTTCCTCTAATAGGCAAACAGGCAATAATTCTATGTTTGCAGCAACTAACATGGTTAAATATCTTATTCTAAAAAAAAACATGGTTAACTATCTGTGGTTAATTATTAGTGCATTGGATAACAAATCCAAAAAATGCCGAAGTGCTTTTAGAAGAAGAATCAAAACATAGAGCTTACCAAAAGAAGCCTCCATATGTCGGGCCGCATATATGGCGGTATGCCACTCCAAGCCAACTCACGCAACTTCTCTACATAACAATTCAAGATTCAATTTGAAACTAAATGAAAAGAAACAAAAGATCCAAAATTCAATCAGTGCAAAAGAGAAACTTGGGGTGGTAACAAATTTATCACATAGTGACCTAGGCTACAAGAATGAAATGCTTGATCATAGCAGTAGCAATAACACGTGTGAAAGTTTAGATTTCAAATCATGAGGATGCCCACTAAACGATGAAAGGACTACACAAAATTTTGAAGCTAAAAAGCAACAAACAATAAACCAGGGTAATGTTTATTTCTCTCCTTATGATAGTTGTGAAGAACAGGGAACAGATTAGGTTTTGGGAGCACTTGTCGATAGAGGGGAATCTCCTTTGTGTGCACATTTTCCATATCTGTATGGACTGCCCAACTCTCATAGTACCAATTGCCGATAAGTCTTATATCTCCCTTCCGAACTCTCTTTGACATGCAGCTGTTTCTTAAGTCTCTGCTTCATTTAAATGTTTTGCAATATCAATTTGAGATGCTATATGACATTGCATGAGTTCCTAGGAGCTAGTTTAGAGTCTGTATAGATCAATTCAATTTTCAGGTTGATAGCTTGTCACTATGTTTCTTTCTGTGCTTAAATCGTATCAGAAAACACTTTTTTTTTCATAATAAAAAGATTAAATTTAATTAGAATAACGGATTCTATCAAGTAATCTGAGCACCACCCAGAATATACTCAGAAAAGAAACATTTTAGCTTTACATAATCACACTTTGATGAATATAGTGGAAGGGGAGAAGAAAAGCGGGGGAGGGGAATTTAAAGAGAAACAAAGTCCTTAAGTACCTAATATCACTGTTGTCCCTGAAAGAACCTTTGTGAACTTCATAACTCTTGCAGAATCAGTAGCTCTAGCTCCCATGGTGGATTTCTGAGCTCCTTTGGAAATATTCTCAACGTTCGAGGTTGATGATGTTAACTTATTGGAATTTGCATTATTGCTGGGCTTGCCTAGACCCTCACCATCTTCCTATTTTAGAAGTAAAAGTCCCACTAGTTACATTTCAGTTAACCAATTATTGCAAATGGATTTATTTGTTTACTTTTCAAGCTCATTAGACAAAAAGGAGATAAAAAGAAACCTCCAAGGCTCTGTAATCACTTGTTTCAGCATCATTGAATGATAAGCTCCTTGCGTAATTTGGAGAGGGCACTTGTAATTTTGAAGGATCCAGCAGGTTTGACCTCCTAGTCAGTAAGACTTTACCGGGAATACTACGACCCTTGAGCAACCTAAATATCAGGGCAATATGATCAAAGCAAAAATAATCAGATGTTGAACTTATATTATAAACAATAGATCTTATTTAGATCAACATTTAGTAACTGAAGTACACAACAGAATCTAAAGAATTGTGGACAAGCTACCAGAAGAGACATAGGTTACTTCGGTTTGAGACCTTAAACTACACATAACCCAGTATTTATCATAAATGTGGACCTGAACATTGAACTGAAAGGATCATTTTGTCATAACTGTTGACATGAAACTTGAACTCCAAACAATGGAGATATCTGATAGAACATTATATAATGCAACGACGGAAAGGAGTCGTTTTGTCAGAAAGCTCGGGCAATCTAACGCAAAGTGGATCTTATCAAGATTGGGACAGTGCAAGAATGGGACAGGGTTAATGAATAATACGCAAGAACTTTCATCACACTTACGGTTATTAGTTTATTAACATATAAAGAATCAGACTATCTTCCACACTGAACCATGGCAGTATTGGTTCAATCTAAATAGCCTAAAGAACATGCTTGCTAGTCTTTCAAAAACATCCAGTAAAAACCAAATCTAGCGTCACCAATTTTCAGCTAAATGACATTAACTTGAGGCTAACACATAACATAATCGCCAGCCAAATGAACTAAGCAAAAGATAGGTAAGAAACAGATATAAAATGTGAATCACATATTCCCTCAAAATTCAAAAAGTCACTTGTGTTTCCTACATTTTCCAATCTAAGCACAGAGATCTCCAAACCACACTAATTTTCTCACTGATTTCGCATCGAACACATCGAAATGAACAAAACCAACATTCATTTTTTCAACCAACTCTCAGAATTTGAGAAATCAAAATTCAAAAGCTATGCTTTTTACAAGTTGGGACCAATTCCAATCCCCAATGCAATGCATTAGAGAGTCATTAACGAGTGAAAAATTGCCTCCTAATTATTACAATTCAATATTTAATCTTCAAAGACGAAGCTTTCTGCAAATGGGCATTCAAATCTGAGGAAAATCACAAGCAAAAATCATCAAGAAATTAATAAAAATACGAAAAAAATTTACCCTTGAACATTTCTGAGGGTTTGGTTGAATCTGGAATCTGGGGTTGAGATGGCGCTTTCTTTCCTGGAGTGGTTTTCTTCTCTGTCGGAGCTCTGATTGCTCTTCTTGTTCATGGCTGTTGCTCTACAACGACCATGCTGTTTTCTTCCTATTGTTTTTTTCGGTGCTTGTATTTGTTGCTTCTCTGTGTCTCCCTCTACAGAAGAACAGGTAGGAAAATAACAAAAAAAATTGCAAAAATACAAGAAAAAGAAGTCTCTAACCTTTTTACCTTTATTTGTCTGTGTGCTGTGCTATAATAATGGTTTTAAGATTATTATAACTCCTTACTTGAATCCTGACAAGTGTTCTCTGAGTTTGTTTATCGTAAATAACATTTGGTGCTTCATGAAAAATCTGTCAATATTCTCGTTAAATATCATGTGAAGTTCGTGAACAACTACGTAATTTTATAAAGAATCACTTATATCGATATTAATTATCAAGAAACTAACGTGAGAAGTTATATGAATCTCAGAAAACATTTTAAATAAAAAGTTTATTTTTTTTATCAAACATATTATCTTTCAAAATATTATGTGTAGCATTTGATTCAACGGCTGCGGGTTACAATAGAATTTTACAGAAATGATCTTCAAGTGATAATTTAATAAATTATTAGTTAAATTATTAAAGAATATTGTGAAGTGACCTAGGCAAGTGAAGTGATAATTTAATAACCTATATAATTTCCTTAAGATAATATAACAAATGAAACTTTTCTTCTTTCGAAAAAAAAAAAAAATTAAATGACTAGATTTAATCTAATTTAATTTCTTTTAGAATTAAAATTGGGGCTGGATCTGTTTTTCTGTTAAAGCCTCATTTTGGTGTTTAATATCAAATTAGCACCCCACAAAATGTTGAATACACCCCAAATTAAAATTTAATATTAAATAATTTATTCATCCTACCATGCAATGGTAATTTTGACCTTATTAGGTTAAAATTTTTTAAAAATTTCTATATACACCCAAATCACTTACGTAGTATTTATCTTCTTCAACTATCGAAACACCTCCAACCCTCAATTGTTGAACAAAACCCTAACCAATGAAACTACAAACATGTTGATTGAGAAAAATTATTTTTGACGAATGAAACACGAAATTGATGTTTCGGAAGCTTCACATGAGGTAAGACTTCATATTATTTATTGTTTTAGTGATTTTGACGACATGGATAATTATTTAATCTTGCTTTTGATGTGTTATTCAAGCTTCTATGTTCGTATTCATCTTTTAGGGATCACAAGGATTACATGAAGAATTAAACACGTAAAATTACCACCAAATATTAAAAACGGACGAAATGGGTTTTAATGGTGAAATTGAAAACAACCCACATATGCTTTAAATCCATCTTTAGTCAAAATTTCAATCGGCATTATTTGTCCAAATTAAAAGCTTTAGAAGATTTAAGAAATGTAGGATGTATAGAAAATATTGGGTGCATATAGAAAATGTAAGGTGTATATTAAGAATGTAGGATGTGAGGGTATTATGGAGAAGTATGTGGGGGTGTATTAAGATATTTTTTAATTGAAAAAGCAAATGTGGGGTATATTAAGTATGTGGGGTTTATTCAACAATTTGTGAGGTGTTAATATAATTAGCCTTTTAATATTCTCCCAATGTTTTTGAACTTGATTTTTGCATTTTCAATTGTTTTTGTTCCGATTTTATGTCTTCTTTTTGTTTCATTCAAAAACTATCTTCCTCTCTTCAAATTGTTTATAAAAAATTTAACGTAGAGAGATTAAAAAAAATTAAAAATTAAATGTAGAGATATTGTACGTTATGGTCCAAACGATCTTATTAACCCTCACATGCACGGTAGGCCAAGAAACTTCTCTTTTAATTTTTTAAATGAAGGACAAGTCAAAACAGATTAGATTATGAAATGTTTAGCCGTTAAATGCTCCCACTATGTCGATTCAAATAGTTTGCGTGATGATGCAAAAGCTAAAAGATTATATAATTTCTTCAGTTCAGAAAATTAGGAAAAATGTCTTGTAAATCACAAGCTTCAGTGAATAGGTCTATTTGACAATTGAAAGCTTTGACTAGAATTCTTGTATTTGATGTTAATGCATATTGGAAAAGAGAGCTTTCAAAGTCTTGAAGATCTTTGTAGTATAATTGAAGTGATGTATGATCCACTTCCTTAACATTTGGAATCCAACATTGGATGAGATAATCTGACATGTTATATTGGATATACAAATTTAAGTCATATAGTAGGAAGATTCATATTTGAGTAAGTAATTTGATAATCTGACGTGAGATTTAAACTCGTAACTTCTTAAGTAGATTGAGTGTCATTAGACCAAATGATTGTATGCTTTATTCAAAAAATTTGGACTCGCAAAGCCCTTGCAATGTAATATAATATGAATTACTCTAGCAAACAATACAACATACGAATTAATGCCAGGATCCTAGAGGGTTGACAACTAAAACAGGATCAAAGTTCATGAGGAAAACAGATAGAGCAAGAAGACAGCATATAAAAGTCCTGGTAACATGCTTAATTCATGCATACATTCCAGAAGACACATTTTCCGTGATTATGGTGTTTAACACTTAATTAACAACCGCATCATCCTCATTTTTCTTCAACATACCCAACAGCCACTTTGATTACGACTTATATTGACACAATCACCCCTAAACATATTTCGACACAAGCCTGCTGTATACCAAACTGAAACATCATGACCCAGAAATAAAAGTATCATCATGAAGAGAGTGGTGGAGGCCCGTTGAACTGTGGCTTCATACAGTATTAATAAAGTTCACAATGTGATGGATTATTACAGTATTATCGGTCAATTGAAATTTGTTACAACAACATACTAAAGCAAAAAATATATACTTTCCTACTTATATGTAAATCGTAAATACTCATTCCTCACTGCATGGTGTCATAGTTTGACACGTACAAGAAACTTTTTCTGTTTTAAATGCTTGCAATAAGTTACTTATGCATATGTGCTAGTATATGATTTGCAGCTATAGGTAAGGAAGAGTGGCGTTCTTCTAATACTTCCTAGCCCAGTATATGTAATTAAGAACATTAAGAGTGTTGAGAATGCAGAGAAGTGTGTAAAACAGATCCAAACGTGAATGATTCACATCAGCTCCTCCAAGCCACTCTTTACCAAATCTTCCACTCAATGAATTTGTTATGGACACCAGAACTGAGCTGAAAAAGTAACCCATTGATGTTGAGCACCATGACAATGAAGTGGACATGCTTCTCATGCTATCAGGTGCTTCCGAGTAAAAGAACTCGAGCATTCCTCCAAGAGTGAGCATGTCTGAGACTCCAAGGAAGAGGTATTGCCAGCCAAGCCAGAAGAAAGACAATGTGACATTTTTATGAGCCACCTTGCGTCTCTGAGATTCGACTATGGCAGCTACAGCCATTGATACAGATGCTAGTGCTAGCCCTACTCCAATCCTCCAAAGTGGTTGGAAGATGTAACTTTTTGCTGAGTTTTTGTCTCCTAAGATTCTTCGGAATCGTTCGTATAAGGGAATGGAAGCAAGCATAACGGAGAGGGGGAGTACGGTTAATGACTGAACTGGGATTTCGAAATTGTGTAGTTTTCGGTTCATTGTGCTCCCTTGTACCACTGAGTATGTCTGAAGTTGGGCTAGGCAGCAATTCATCATGATTGTGCTCGCAAAGATGGGTAGAAGGCCTATAAAAGTTTTTGTTTCCCTAACTTGAGCTGCACTGATTGTGCTATCAATTAATGCTTTGTCTAAGAACCTGATAAAGTATAGTGTTTGTTAGACCAAAACTACACAAAAAGAATTGTATACAGAGTTTAAATTGCTCTATTGTCCCCACTCAAAATTTGAGTGATCTCATATGGTAGGCCAGAACTTGTTTAGCATGCCCCCAAAGTGTGCACAATAAATTAATCCCACTCAAAATTGAAAGAATCATAGTATAAATGTCCTATGTTACCATGCATATGCACTAATCACCTAATTAAGAAAGAACTGGAAGAGAGGAAAAGAAGAACTTACTTATACTTGTTATGGGATCGCACATTAACTCCGTTCGAATTGATTGCAGATACTGCATACTGGTTCTCCAATACTCTCTCTTCGGGTGAGGCCTTCCAGTTTCGAACTGCAGAAGCAAGAACCTTTGACACCACAAAAAAAAATTAATATAAATTCCAAATACAACATTCTATTCGATAGTATTTTTTGAGAGTTGTTACTAGCGCATGCTATATATAGCCACTTTGCAGTCTTAAAAAGTAGTGCATGATGATTATTTTGGAATGCTAATAAAACACTGCATCTTTTCTAATTTTACTTTTACCTTAAAGATTCTTGTCAATGCGCTTCCTCCAGGACGTTTGTGTCGATAAAATGGACTCCCACTGATGAAAATTGAAAGTGCCAAACTCAAGGCTATAATTGTAATAGTAAAGCTCGAATTCCAGCCTTTGTTCTCTTCCACCCAAACCATAACAGTACAGCTTAGGAGGCCCCCAAGGCACAGGGAAAAGAAAAACCAATTGAAGTAGGTAGAGATGAGTCTCTGATTGCAGTGATCAAGCTGATCAGCACCGTGTGCAGGTAAGGACGCATTGATTCCACCTACACCGGTAGCAACGACATAAAGGCCAGTGTATAGAATGGCTGCTTGAGACCGAGAAGGCGTAGCACCCGATGCTGGTCGAAATTTTGCATGCTGAGCTTGGATTCTCAGCAAAATTAATCCCTACATCGTACAAATTTTTTGTTCCATTTCCTGTCACATACTTATATGAAAATATATAGGTTCTCAATCACTTTCAATATGGTTATGAGCCTCCTTTAAAACTTTTAAAGCGTGTCAATTTTTCTTGAACCTTCACGTGCATCACATTTTCTATTAGTTTACTCCATCAAATAGATGAAAGTAACTCTAAATTTAAAATTCTTTTTGATAGATCTGACAACAGGGACAAATTACTATACAATTCAGAAAATTACGGGCTCATAACTAAATTAAAATCCAAGAGTGCAGTGAAAAATGAAAAGTTTCTAATTCAGGGTTATGCTAAATTTTTCCCAAAAAGGGGTGGTGGGGGCAAATCATACCAGCAACTCTATGATAGAGGAGATGATTAAGGTTGTGAATCTTGTGAAGAGTGAGTCACTGATAAATCCTCCAAGGATGGAAAGCAAAAAGGAGGTTCCAATAAAATTCGTCACCATATTCGCTGCTGTAGCATGTGGGTAATGCATTGACAACAAGAAGTATCTCACAAAGTTACTGGCGTTGGCTAAAAACACCATGTTTGTCAACACCTCCACAACTGCGCACACAAAAAAAATCCATTCCCAAAATTATTCCAGTATCGTACAACATTTGCCCATATCAAACTATTGCTAGATCCTAAGGGCTTGTTGGTATCCTTCTTGGATTCAATTTTTTATTTAAAAAAATAATGAATGTAATTAAATTACTTAATCTTCAGTCGTTTCAGAAACAAAAAATTGGATGCAAAAAAGATAACAAATCACTCCAAGTTATTAAGGGTTTTTTCTAGATCCCCATCTTGAACCTCATCTTCTGATAATTAAACTAAGATCGATGCTACCTCTGAACACCCAAGTTCGATTCCTCTCACAATAGTTTATTTCCAGTTAAATTAAAACACGCTCGAATAAAAATAAAAAAAATATCCCTGCAATTGAAACATACCACATGCAAAGGCAGCAGCTCTGGTTCCACCGTGCTTTCGAGGATCTGCCTCTCTTCCTTTCCAGTCAAAATATCGGTCATCCTCACTTTCTTTCTGAAAGACATCTCTTTCTATACTCATCTTTGAGGCCTATAAGTTTTAACAAATACACAATTGTAAGTGAAGATTTTGCAGTTGAAGAAGAAAATCAAGAAGCAGCCAGAAAATATATAAATTAATAAGAAAAGAAAAAAACTTTTCTGCTGAATAGAAGAGTTGAGTTGCATATAATTTGGGTTGTGTTAGGCCACCATGATCTGTACCATAAATTACAGGAAATATTCTGGATTCATGAACTTACCAGTATTAGGAAAAATTATACCAAAACAAGAAAAGTTTGGGGACAGATAGATGAAGAAGAACTGATAAGGCTGTATAGAGGTTTGGGGAAAAATTAAATTGATTTGCATTTGTGGGGAAGAGGCTAAAGGCTATGCAGACACTTGTGTCCAAATCCTGCATGAATAAAGTCACATTGCATGGAATTTAATTAAAGCTTTGTCAAAGGCGGTTAGAGTGAACCGGATTCCTGAGAATCCTGCATTCAATGCCTGCCCATTGGTTTGCATGGCACCTTGAATTTCAAAGGTTTAATTAGTAAAGAACTAGGCCATTTGCAATGAAGACTGATGAGTTTTTGGGGTACTTTTTGTTCCATTTGACACATAATACTTACTTTTTGGGGCAATTTTAATGGAGAAATTCAAAAGAATGTGTTTTTTCATTTTTATATAAGAGTATAATTTATTCAGAATGATTTGATTTAGTATAATGCTACAGAGTTTGAATAATCATGTACAAAGAGTTAATCGTTTGAAATCATGTACAATGAATCCTTTTTCTTGTAAGGACTTACATTGACTTTGAATCAACTCTGATACAAGTCTTATTATCTTATTTGAGACAATACTACTAGTCTTCTAACGTTTTTACAAAACTAGTACATCTCTTTTTATCTCGTGTACACATACACCTATGGTTTTTTTTTTCTAAGCTTTTGAACTGAATAAATCAAAAGAGCATCCAAAAAAATAAAAATACATAGTAGTAGCAAGTGGTGGATTGCCTTGGTGGCTAGGGTCTTCCTCTTCAACCACTGCGTCCCAAGTTTAAACTCTACGCTCTCCCTTAGTGTAAATTAGTGTAGAATACCTCTTGTAATAAAATATGTAAACAATAGTATGAATAGAGAGAAAACAAATGCGCAAATTATTTTTGTTTTTTGAAACTTTTTTTAAAGATAAGTACAATAAGTAATGCTAGGAAGACTAAATTTGCAAACTAAACGATGTGTTGCCAATAAAAACTAAGCACGTTAATCAACACTTAAGTAATAATGTAGTCGTAAACTTCCATGTCATTTAGTTTACAAAATTTAATTTCTCTAACATTACCCTAAGTACAATATAATGATTTTTTGGTTTTAAGATATGATGAGAATACATTTGGCAGTATAATTCTTGAACAGTTCTCTAGGAACAAGTACATGTTTGGCACTGAAATAAAAATAAAAGGATACACAAGAATAAATATGTTTAGAAGTAGTATGTGACACATTATTCTTTTCAATTTAATTAAGGAGTTTGCAGTAGAATTTCATCACCATCTTATACATACATATATCTATGTAAATCGATTTATTTTCAAACAGGATATTAGGAATAAGCCATGTAAAAGTGATTAACAGTCTAGCGCCAAAAACAAAACTGATGATTAATAGTTCATGGTATGTGAAATTTACATATATAATTGTAAATTTGATGAGCTCAAATTAAAATTCTTAATTTGATTAATAGTCCATGTAAGAAGCAGAAGCCATGCATGGTGATAAAAGAAAATAGTAGAAAAATTACTCAACTACAACAAGCCAGAATGGTGGATCGAGAAACTCTAGTGGATGCTCATCAACGTCTGAACAAGCTTGAAGGAGACGCAAATGGAAGACCTTTCAGAGTAAAACTCTCCCTCGTACCGTCCTAGTTTTTCTTTAAAGACCTAGCACAGAGAGTAGATTGGTTGGGTAGACGGGAGGATTATTTGTGGAGGTGAGGAATAAGGTGGGCAATTCTATGATCTTTTTGCAGCTGAGTTTTTGAACTCATAAGATCCTAAGCGTTTTTTCGTTTCTGCAAAACAAAAACCGCGTGGAAAAGCAGTACATGTCGAACGGGCGGTAAGAGTTTCTTTCCTTTTAGTAGAGAAATAACTTTCCTTATTAAATGGCTGTGGTCTAGAAACTCTTATTTCGGACAATACCAAAACGTCTATGATTCACATCACATCATTTCCTCCTAGCCATTCTTTTGCAAACTTTTCCACTCGCTGAATTTGCTATATATACCAGTCAGTGAGCTTTAGGAAGTACCCCGATTGATGTTGAGCACCGTTAATTCATGGCAATTAAAGTTTATAAATTTATGAATAATTTTATATTCATAATAGGGCAGTATCATTCGTTTTAATTTAATTTTCATGGACCGATCCTTAAAAACAGAATATGTTGATTGACTCAATCTTAATGTTGAAGCTTGAAAATATTATATAAGGAAATATTAGGTTTCCATCCCTATTTTTCCTACATTAAAATTTTATTCTTTTTTCAATTTTTTATCAAGGTTCTTAGATTTTAATAAATGTCATTAATTATTTCAATAATAAATTTTTTTTTTCTAAATATATTCATGTAGTGTTAGAAACGTTACATTTGTTATATTTATATTCATGGCTAAATTTTTTATTATATCTTTTTCTTTTTAGTTTGTACCCATTTTTAATTTGCAACCCTTTTTTTTTAATTTGTACCAATTTTCTTTTCAGTTTCAATTTGTACCCATATATTAAATCTTTTTTGTGCCCATATTTTTAAAACTTTTATTTGTATTTGTACCCATATTTTTTTAATTTATTTGTACCTTTTTTTTTAATTTTGCTAAATGTTCCCATGCTAATTATTGTGGGGCCTAAAATAATCCCAAAAAT
>JAOTRO020174712.1:1171-11937 GCA_028566515.2 Pyracantha coccinea | reverse complement strand
AAACAAAAAAATCATGACAAGAACAAGTGAAATTTATCATAGGTAAAAGACTTGCAAAGGTAAGAAACACAAATTTTACTCCCCCATTTTATCATGGCAAGATAAAGACAAAGGTGGAATATCATACGCAAAGTTCGAATAGGCAAGAGAATATAAGCACAGCGGATCAAAACAAGTAATAAATCATATAAGCATGCTCAAGTAAAATGAAGCAGCAACAAGCAAGTGCATGTAAATTAACCAACTCCCCCAAAAAGGATTCATGCAATATAAAAAAGCTCCTCCAGAATTGATCCTCTTGATAAAAACAAACTCCCCCATAATCATAGACATGACTTGAAACAATGCACAACAAACAAACCCTAAAAAGTTTGCACTTTTTATGCCGAGGAACAGTGCTCAGCATAAAAGAGTGATGTCCATGAGAAGGCAAATTTAAACAAAAAACAAGACACGATGGTCCCCAAACAAAAGAAGACAACATGTTAAATGATAGAGATCAAGTTGATAGTTCAAATCTTTGCACCAATAAAAGAGAGCTAAACTATAAGCCATGAAAAGAACAATGACAAACAGTTTGAATATCAATGCTTCCAAGAGATATTGATAAGATAAGTGTTTGACAAAACAATATGCAATGCAATTCTCAAAAGACAACTCTTCAAAGGAATACAAAGATAGTAATACACAAATGAACACTTGCTCATGATGCAACTGTGATGTGTCAAGGTAAGGAAAGAGGATTGGTGATAGCCATCTTGAAATCATAGAACCAAGCACTTAATTTTAAAAGCATTTTCAAGGTTAACATGACTTTTAATAATCCATTGACTTTAAGAGACAAAACTTCCTGCATAATATGAACATAGGACAAGACTCGCAAAAGACAAGGCACAAGCCTTGGAAAAGAAGTTAACTTAGTGAAGAACTTTGAGTGAGGCACCAATTTGAGAAATGCCAAGGTCATTAGAATGAAGGTGAAGTTTTAATGAATCACCATTTGATTTTTCAGACTTTTTGAAATATGACATGCTGAGGGGATCTTGAAGCACTACACATGACATTGCATGGAAGGCCAAAATAAAGGGATTTTCCGATTTTTGATGATATACTATTTCTTTTGAAGACACCCCTTTGCTTACAACACTCTCCCAATTGAATTTGTTTTAATTTGGGAAGTGGACAAAAAGAAGATGAGAATTGACACTTGGTTCAGATTATAGAGTAAGTAAAGTCGCTACCACTCAATTAGGATCATAGTAAGATTAAATTCAAAATCACTTCAAGATTTGGATGAGTAGAAAAATGATTTTGCAGAGGCCATCTGAGAGAATAGGAAGAACATTTGACATCACAGTGAATAATTATCCAAGTCTAATCCACATATTACTAATAATGTATGATAGTTAAGAGATGTACAGAAAGTAAAAATGAAATTATCTGATGAGATAACTGCCTACACAAAAACATGCATAGAGACCAGACAAAATATTCAACTCTTGGAAGCAAGGCTATACAACCTATTCAATTCATGTCACGAAGACCAATAGACCATCGAAGATCTTCATACCTTTGATTACCAAGGGGTTTCGCAAAGATGTTAGCTAGTTGTCTTTCAGTTGGCACAAAGGTTAGGGTAAGGATTTTACCTTCCACAAGATCTCTAATGAAATAATGCCTTTATTTCTATATGTTTTGTTTTAGAATGCTAAACAGGATTCTTGAAGATATCAATAGCACTCATATGGTCACAATAAACAAGAAAGGTGGATTGAGAGATACTGTAGTCACCGAGCATTTGTTTCATACACATTAATTAAGTGAAACAACTCTCGAGCATTTGATCCCAACATAGAAAGCTCCCCCAAAGGCACTCTCTCGATCATTAATGCACCCAGCCCAATCGGCATCACTGTATCCAACCAAGTTGGTGTTGGTGTTATGTGTATATTGTAGCCCAAAATTACTAATTCCACCCATATATTTAATAATCCTCTTGACTACCAATAGGTAAGACTCCTTAGGACAACTTTGAAACCGAGCACACACCCTAAGTGCAAAGGCAATATCCAATGTACTTGCAGTCAAATAGAGTAGGCTCCTAATCATGCTTCTATACAAAGTTTGGTCAACATCCTTGCCACTCAAGTTTTTGTGAATTTTGGCACATGTACTCATTGATGATCTTGCAGCTTTTGACCTTTCAAGACTAAATTTCTTCACTAGATTCTTGGCGTACTTGGCTTGACAGATGAAAATGACATCCTTTTCTTGTTTTACTTGAAGTTCAAGAAAGTAGTTTAGTTCATGAACAAGGCTCATTTCAAACTCATTGGTCATCATATCGATGAACTGTTTAACAAGAGAATCAGAGCTGGATCCTACAACAATATCATCCACATATACATGAGCAATCACAACATGAGATTTCACATTCTTCACGAAAAATGAATTGTCAACTGAGCCACGTGTGTAACCATGAGCAAGAAGACAAGAAGATAATCTGTCATACCATGGACGTATGGCTTGTTTAAGACCATAAAAGGCCTTCCTTAGTTTGTACACCCAATCTGGCCTGTGAGGATCTTCAAAGCTTTTTGGTTGTTCCACATAGACCTCTTCATTAAGATATCCATTAAGGAATGCGGTTTTGACATCCATTTGAAATAGCTTGAACTTCAAATGGCATGTGATAGCATAAAGAAGCCTGCCAGATCAAGATGAGCAACATAAGCGAAGGTTTCATCAAAATCAATTCATTTAAGTTAAGAGTATCCTTGAGCAACAAGTTTGGCCTCATTTCTGATAACATTTCCTAACTCATCAGACTTGTTCTTGTAAATCTATTTGGTGCTAATAACATTTGTATTTGATAAATGATGAACAAGGGACCAAACTTCATTCATTTCAAACTGATTCAGCTCTTCCTACTTTGCTAAAATCCATTCCTCATCAGTTAATGCATCTTTAATATTTTTGGGCTCAATTTAGGACACATAGCACACATTGGCAACTTCATCAGCAATTTGGCTTCGAGATCTAACACCTTTATCAACAAGACCCACTATTTCATCATCCCGATGACTTCTGGCTCACTTTGACTTGTCCTTGAACATGGTATGGGAATCTTGCTTAGAACTAGATACACTCTCTGTGTCACTATCTAATAACTTAACTGACTCAACAAAAGCATCAACTTTATCCTTCAAGGGAGGATAGAACAAATCAACATTGTCAACATCAGGAGCAGGAGGAATGATGGAGTCATCGACTTTTATGGATTCCATGATGGCATTTGTTCGAAGATTGTAAACTATATAGGCTCTAGTTGTGTTGGAGTATCCCAGAAAGATTCCTTCATCACTTTTTGTGTTAAACTAGGCTAGGTGTTCCTGATCTTTTAGAATATAGGAAAGACTACCAAAAACTCTGAAGTACATCACCATTGGCTTTTTACCTCTCCAGAGTTCATAGGGAGTCACATCAGTTCCTGGCCTAAGAAACACACAATTTGAGATGTAGAATGCAATGCTTAAAGCTTCGGCCCAAAAGTGCTTTGCTCGATTCTTGCTATTCAACATCACCTTGGTCATCTCAATCAGAACACGATTTTTCCCTTCAATGACCCCATTTTGTTGAGAAGTGATATGTGTAGAAAATTCATGTTTGATGCCATGAGTAGAACATAATTCATCAAATTGAGCATTCTCAAATTCAGTACCATGATCAGTTTTGATTCTGACAAGAGAAGAACGGTTGGACATAGATTCATTCATCATTACTTTATACATGGGTGAGACACTGTTGAAAAATATTTGATTTTTCCCAAGAAACACATCCAAGAATACTTAGAGAAGCCATCCACAATTACAAGAATATACTTCTTCCCTTCAATAAACAGTGTCTGGATTGGGCCAACAAGGTCTATATGCACCAATTGTAAAGTTTTGGAGGTTACAATATCATTCAACCTTTGGTGAGCTACTTTGGTCTGCTTTCCCAATTGACAAGGTTCACAAACATAGGAACCAGACACTAAAATATAAGGTAAACCCCTTTACAGCTTTACGAATAGATAGGTTATGAAGATCTTTGAAGTTTACATGGCCAAGTATTCTACGCCACAACACACTAACATCATCAATTGTTTTGTTGCACTTTGAGGAATCACCAACCTTTGAAGCATTAAGAATGTAACAATTGTCACCAGATCTTGGAAGAACCATAATATTTTTTCCATGTTCATCCACAATTTGATAGCATTTCTTGAAAAAGAAAACTTCATATGCCACTTCATCATATAGTTGGCCAATGCTAATGAGACTTGACTTCAAACCTTCCACATAACTAACGCTCTTAGGCTGAGGTTGACCAGGTATATTTACAACCCCTTTGTAGAGATTGGGACTTATCTCCACTACCAAAAACAACACCACCACCATTAAAAGGTGAAAGAGATAGGAAGGCATCCTTATCCTTAGACATGTGACAAGAACACCCACTGTCGAGGTACCACACATTAGCTTGGTGGTAAAGAGTGCATTGAGAATAACCAAACATCGATTGAAGACTTTCTAAGTCCATTTGGACTGAGCTTCACACTCCTCAAATTGGATGACTGCACAAGTTGTGCGATTCTTTTGACTTCAGTGACCAGTTGGTCCACCTGATTCTTCAATGTATCATTCTTCACAAAGTAGAGTATCTTGCACTTCAGTCGAATACGACCCAATTTACCACAATGATGACATGTGGGATTAAATCTAGTTTTTGAACTTGAATTGAGTTTAGATATTATAGGAATAGATTTTTTTCACAAATTTTGATTTTGTGGTTATTGAGCTTGAGGGACCTTCTACATATCCAAGGCCATATTTGTCACCATGTGGTTTTCCAACACTCAGCAGCTTGTCAGTTCTTTTCAGTTCAATTGTAAGACTAATAATTTTATCATTTGTCTCGTTCAATTCAATTAGTTGTTTTCGGTTAACCTCATGATACAACACATTATTTGCCTTTAACACATGAATTTGATTCATCAAGTTTTCATGAGATACCATCAAGCTTTGAACCTGAGCTTCAAGACCAGCAATAACATCATCTTTCTCATCTTTGTCATTAAGATTAGACTCATTTCCATTTAGCTCCTTGGCACGAGTCTCAAGAGAACCAATCCTTTCATCCAGTTCAGATCTGACTAGACGAAGATACTTGTTTTCTATTTGCAACTTAGCAATCTTCTTAGCCACCTCCATCTTCTCCACTTTTGCTGTACAGGTTTCATCAAAGAGAGTATCATACTTAATGCATAATTCATCATAAGTCATCTTCTCAATGCCATTTAGTACAGTATCATCACCACTTGGAGACACTTCCTGTATTACAGCAACAAAAGCAACAATATTTTCTTCATCATCTGATGAGTTGTTAGATAAGACAGACTCTTGATCATCACTATCACACACATCACCAACAACCTTATAGTTCTCAATAGCATGAATGACCACTTCTTGTTCTCTTCTTGGAGTCACTTTCATCCATGTCAAACTCAATCTCGTAGGTGATGAGTTTCCCAACCAATTTTCCAAGCTTGATCTCATTTAAGTCCTGAAAATCTTGAATGGCAACCTTCTTTGCATAAAATGTATTGGGCAAGCATCTCAAGATCTTTTGAACAACTGTTCTTTCATCAATAGGCTTCCCTAACCCCAAGGCTTCATTTGCTAACATTTCGACTTTCTCATAGAAGACCGAGAAAGTCTTAAACTTGAGCATTCTCAAATCCTCAAGCTTGTTTGGCACCTTCATGAAGTATTCTGAGTTTGTCCCAAGCTTGTTTGGCAGTTGGACAATAACCAATATGAGCAAACTGATTAGACAAAATGGCAAAAACAATGGCATTTCTTGCTTTCCTATTTGTCATGGCAGAAGAAATTTCTCCTTGATTCCATTCACCTTTGGGCTTAACCACAAATTCACCATTAACATTACTTGACGATGCCCTCCATTCAAAGGTAAGAGAGTCAACGTTAACTAAGTCTTGAGCTTCCAGAAAGACTTGAAACTTTTCGCTCCATGCAGCATAATTAGCTCCATCAAAGTATAAAGGAGAATTGCAATAGGCAGCAAAACGTTCACGATCCATGGTGAGATTCCAACCAATACCAGTCACTCCTAGAGATCACTCTATGCATATCTAGAGTAAGGCTTTAATACCAATTGAAATTGGTACTAGGCGGAATATCCTGCAATTTAAAATTCGATATATGCTTGATTGACTACTTAGCATCACTGGTCAACTAAGATCAGATTTGTTAGTTTGCCAAAACCGAGAATAAACAACTATACCTAGTTTACTAACTTAACTCTAGTTAACAAGGGTCTAGTTCAGTGTATTTTTAAACTTTATTAAACTTAGTTGACAACACATATCTACAAACCCTAGAGTCAATGTGTAACATGCAAATTAACAAGATATGTAAACAGGAATGACAATAATCAACACATGGATTTTTGGATTTTTTGGCTGGAAAAAACCCACCTCTGGGTTAAAAAACTAGAGACTCACCATTGAGTCAATTCACTAGTGTAAACAAAGGTTCATACAAAGATCCATTCAAAACTCAATTCCTAGAACCTTATCTATGAAGCAGCATTACCTTTACCTTTGTGCAACCTTACCTTACACGAGATGAACTCCTGTGGTCTTCACGAAGTGGCAGCTCCTTCTGAGCTCATCACCTTGTGGCGCCGAGAACCAACACAACCAATGCAAATGATATGACGTTAATGGTTATGTAAAATCTAGATTCAATGATCAGTCAGTTTCTCCAATCAAACATTTGAAGGAGGAAATTGATGTGAATCCTAAAAATAGGTCTATTTAAGGATTTGAAACTTAATGCAAGACCATGAAAACAATGCAAACCTACTTCCAAATGATTGATGTTTAATGCATGAAAAATGTTTGACAATTAGGGTTTCATGAATGGAGAAGAGGCAAGCTCAAAGCTCTCAAAGCAACTCCCTCACTCTAAAATAAATTCTAAACCCATAAAAACAAAAACAAAAACCCTAGGGAACAGATATACCCAAGGATATCTGATTTCCATCATCTAACTTGTGCCTAGGACACTTGTCGGCTGCAAAAAAGATCTAAACATGTCAATGGCCAAAAACTGACCTCTACCAGAAAGGTGTTAGTCAGGCTATGTGGGCTGTCTTAATTTGTGTGCCTAGACAGCGAGAAGTTAGGGCGCAAAACTGACTAGACAATCAAACTAGACAGAATGCAACAAGAATATAGATATGAAATGCACATGCATGAACAAACCTTTTGAAGTGAAAAGTGCTACATCTTGAACTTTAATCCAGCTGCAATAACGAATAAACAGAGTATAGCCTAAAACTATATTGAGCATGTGTGAGGTTCAATTACAATATTTGATAAGGAAAGCCAAACCTAAAAGTCTTGACTTCACATATATCACTAAAGGGAGAATTGAAAGTAAGTTTCTCTTCACAATCGATTAGTAAGAGTTCTAATTGCCTACTTCCTGGCCAAAAGAAATCTAATGGATCGTACATCGTATAAGACAATGATTAAAGGATAAACAAAGATGAGTAAGGAGAATTAAATAGTTGAAATGTATAAGGTAAAGATTAACTAATATGTTAATTAATCATACGAAAGGTTTGTATTAGTCTATAAGGTAGTTTCAGGTTTTGGAATCCAAAATAAGTTTTGATCCACAATAGCCATTGATTTCAAGTTGAATGACAACTAAAAAAACTAAAAAATTATCCCAAAAAGGAAGCCAAATAGCAGAGCGTTGATTTGGAAACCAGGGCGTCGTTCTCTTTCCGAAAAGGTATGGTGAGCCAAATCAGAGCTTAAATAATTTTTGCGCTATTTCTAGTTGCATCATTTTTGTGTTTTTTTTTAACCTTTTCAATTTTTTTTTTTTAATTTTTGTTATTCCTTCTTTTTTTTCTGATTTGCCTTTGCGTGAACCAACCTTCTTCATTCATGATTTCAGACAAAAAATCACGCTTCATTCCTGATTTAGGACGAAAAATCACGCCATCTTTACTCTTGATTTTCTTTTCCTAACTTGGAGGGCCTGACCTATGTGAGGATTCTATTGCCTCATTATATTGAGCATCAACTCGACAAACTTTAGTTGCATCCATGGCTTCAAACGCCATCGCCAACCCCAAGAAAATTGTCCAATAGGTCAACGTTAGGGTTCCTCAATGAGTGCTCTCACCGTCTTCTCTGGCGATTTCTAGAAACCTCTACAATCAGTTGTTCAGCCTTTTAGGCAAAAGATCCTGCAATATTGATCCATACACGGCAACAATGCTTATAGTGACCTCAATGTTGTCATCTGTAATGTTCCTCAACAGAGTTGTGATTAATTCTAAGGCAATAATCTCATGAGTGACTTGTTGGTTGACCAGATAATGCATAAATTTATTGCCACCTAACTGGGTCTTCTACTTCTGCCTCCAACATAGCCAAGTTCTCAGGGTTTTCTTCCAATTCTTCAGTTTCACGCTAATCAATTTTGCAACTTGGTAGGATCACAAGAATGATACAATACAAAAGCCCCTTTCTTGTTTTTGACTTGAACCAGATTCACCACTACAAGTCGTGAGGCCCTCGAAGTGGTTTAAGAATCCTAAGAACATTTTGGTTGTGGCCTTGTGGGTTCTAGGGGAACGACGGTTTTTGGTGTACCTACTAGACAAAGACGAAATGGATGCAGACGGCTTGGACTTTGTCCTCCTTGTCGAAATCCCCTGACTACAATCAGAGCCATAGTGCGATAGGTCTCATCCGACTGTTGTTTTTGGGAGTTGGTCGTGCTTCAATGAAGATGAAGAACTCGCTGGGCTCAATGGGATCAAGCCAAACTTATTATTGACCATGCTGTTTCTAGGACAACAATTTTGTAGCTTCCTTTAGGATTTTTTTGCAAAACAGAAAAGGCTTGGTGCTGCTTGAAAGACCAGGGAATGGGTTTGGAGGCCTTGGGTTGTCTTTATTGCTTTTTATTTATTTTTATATATTTTTTAACGATAATTGTTTTTATTTTGCCCTTTTTCCCATTTTTTGAAATATTTTTTTTACTTTGCTTTTTCTTTTATTAATTATTTATCTACAAGTGAAGTCACTAGCTCCCAGCAGGGGTTGTATCAGGCGGAGTAGCAGTGCCACCATCACTCTACTCTGGGGCACTAGGCGGAGTCCTAGTGACTTCACTGAATGACCATGCTTGTTCTGCAAGACACGTGATCTGATCGGGATATGGACACAATTAGATCATATAGGTCTTGGAGTTCTTACAACATAGGGATTGGCGTGGCTGCAAGTAACCACAACTCCTAAGAGAGTGAAATATCTAGGTTTTAGATACCCTCTAGGATTCTCCTAGCTTAAAACGAGGATTCTATCCTAAAATGAAAAGCCTTTGGCAAGCACACTCTTCTCCCCGGCCTTAGGCTTTCTTACAGGTGTTTACTGTTTTGCAGGCTGCTCAAGTTTACTCGAATTTTCGCTTTACCACCACTCACGGAGGTGCGCAAATTTGGTTCCAACAAATAGTGCTTTCGTTAAGAGCAAACTCATATTCTTATTGGCCAGATCACTCTGCCTAGTAGAAGCTATGTCTAAAAGAACATTTCATGGTTAGGACACATGCATGGGAAACGAAGATGCCTCATTTATAAGTCAAGTCTAGGAAGATGCCCCAAAGGAGACAAGCTAGGCTTTCCAGATAGATGAAAGGATGAAAACTATTAAAGACACCATCCCTCATCCCCCATCTCGAAGTCTCTGTCTTTCTTGTTCCTCCAAAGATAGTAAACCCAAATCCAAACCCCTAACTCCAAAGCTTGTCCTAACAAAGGGCATTGAAGGATCATCGAAGATCTTAGGTTCACCGCTGCACCACCATTTGGGGCAAAGATCTTTCCCTAACAATAATTGTTGGAGAAGATTTTGGCCAGCCTGCACAGGCCAAAGACAAGGAAACACCGTGAGTCTAAGGGATAGAGAGTATGGTTCCTGGCCTAGAGGCTCTGATGGTTAAGTCAATCACAATCGTAAGGAGGGTGTCAAGTGTATTTCTGGGGTGTTATTGGCTTACCTGCAGTAAAGAGTCATAGGGAATATTTAAAGCCCTTCTATAGAGTCGGTTTAGGTTACCCGACATCCCTCTTCGTGGTCGGGAATAAAAACATTTGATGAGGAGACTGTTTTGATGTACAGACGCCACGTCAGAGAAATACCCCTTGTCTTTTCTCCATCGTGGGTGGGAAAAGCCCGACAAACTGCATCGCCTGACATATCAGTGGGCCAGATGGTACTGTTTTGACTAGCCAGCATGGCCTAGTACCTGGACAACTAGAGAATTTCGTACTCCAGACTTCCGTCCTCACCTTGAGGGTGAGTTGGTTGCGTCCGACCACACCGGGAACCACGCGATTGGATCATTCCCCTTCGGGGGCAGGCTTAGCTTTTTTTCATTCCAGGTTGCACCCGATGCTGCGAGCTTATGTTATGTTCACTTCAGAGAGGTGATAATTTGTGTTCTTACAATTTCTCCTAACTATCATTCCTAAGTTCCCTTGGAGGGATAGTTACAGTCATTCAAGGTACCTATTTCTAGAGTGATATTTGAACCTCGTTCTTGTTGAGCTATCCGTTAAGGTCTTTCCCCTAGCTAAGAGTGTGTGCTTGGTTATTTTAGGAGTGATGC
>JAOTRO020174682.1:0-11938 GCA_028566515.2 Pyracantha coccinea | reverse complement strand
CTCTTAATTTCTCATCGGTCAGTCCTACTGCTAATGCCCTCTGTAAGATCTTCTGAATCCACCTATTTTCTTCTAAACCCTGGAGGAGGCGCACATTACGGAAATTTTAAACAAGATGAAAATTTTGTACTGAAGGAATACCAATTTCTGGTTTAGAATCAGATACAAGACCTAATAGAAAAAAAGAAAAAAAAGAAAAATAGAAAATAAGAAAGGATGTTTAGGTGCTGGCCATGATGTTCTTACTTTGTCCGCTCCTCTTACACGGGTCTGCATAAGACAAGTTAACGAAGCTTTTCAGGTGGGACCCGCCTACCCAATCCCCTCGTAGAATAAGAACCAGCGTTACCAAACGTGAATACACTTCTTATTCAAGACAATCCCAGCTAAGCCCAGGTATAAAGGTGTACCAAACGAGCCCTAAGTGCGGTCTGGAACACCCCCAAGAATCCACCTATTTTGTTCCAAAACTGTTTTCAAACAAAATATATCCGTATCTTCGTATCAATGCCGATCAAACTTGGCAAATATAGAAATATAGAAATATACAAATGCAGTAATAAATGGAAACTACAATATAGGGAAACTCCCAATTATTAAATAATCAAATCCTCTTATTCCCGGGCGGAAACTTTAACTCAAGAGCAACCTCAAAAGTCAGTGTGAAGCAGTATTAGCCAAAAACTCGTCAGCATTTAGCAATTTGCAATTCATTTTACAACTACACACTCTAAATTCACGTAACACGGATTCAGATACAAACATTCATAGAATAATAACCGCAAAAACTAGCTCCTACACTTACACTAGAAACAATTCAAACAATCAAAAGCAGTGAATTTCAAGAACCTCACCGACAAATAACCAGACTCGAATCGCCGAGCAAAGTCCTCAGCCGCCACCATATTCGCAGCAGCCTTGCGCTGGAGCGCGGCACGTTTGGCCTGGGAGGAGGCGGCGGCGGCGGACTCATCGTCAACAACGGCAGCGGCGTAACCATCTCCAACGACAGAAGACATAACCGGCTGGGGAAGCGGCGGAGGCGGCGGGGCGACCTTCGGAACGGCGACCTGGACCGTTTTGCCATCGTGGCGAGCCCTAATTCCGGAGGGATCGATGAGAAAGTCGTGAACTCGAAGCACGTCTTCGAGGAACGAGGCCTTGGCATTCCCGGTAGCGAGGGTTCGCGGAAACCCTAACGCACAGTCGCAGATTCGCCGGCTGAGATAAACAACGACAAGTTTTAGTGAGAGAAAGAGAGGAGAGGGAAAAAAAATGGAGAGAGTGTTTGGTACCATGTAATTGGGCAGGCGACATGAAATGCCATATTGCGCTGAGAGGAAAGATTTAGTCTTTAGATTTGAAAAAAATTATGGGCTGAGGGATCGCCCTCCTTCCCACCCTCCCTCTCCCTCCCAAACCCAAAATTTTTACTTTGGAATATTAAAATTAAATTTGTTTCATAAAAATTTAATTAAATTTTTGGATTAGAAATTTTAGATGGGGGTGACTCTGTATGTGGGTAATAATACGATGACGAAGATTGTCGGCCGTCGACCGAGCGAGCTAGAGCTGAGAGACATAAGAGGGTTGGGAGAGAGGATTTGGGCTTATATGGTAATTGGGGCCGAGGGTCTCGTACGTGTCGAATTGCTTTGGGCTTTCATACATTCCTTAGTTAAATTGGGAATTCCGGATATCTCGTGATCGACATCTCGTGATCGACATCGTTCATTGTACATCGTGCGATAAAAAATAATTTTAAATTTTAAATTTTAAAATTAAATTTAAATAGGACCTCACGAAAACTGACCGCACGATATACGATAAACAGTCTAAATCATAAGATTCCTGGAATCTCCAGAAAAAGGATTAGGATCATTTTCCGTCAAACCCATTAAGTGATGATGTAACAACTGCAGATCCCACTCTTTTGCTGACATGGCAGTTAATCATGTGCCACATAAGAAAAAATATTTTAAAATATAATTTTTTTAAAGGAATAGTAGGTCCCGCCTCTTTACTTATTTTCAAGAGATTTGTCATTGTGCAGCATATAAGTCAGAATATATGTAGATGAACATTTAAAAGGAAGAATTTTTTTCAATTGTATGACATATGTCGTACTGCATATATCTGACACATTGAAAAATCTCTCATCATCTCCATCCCAATTCTCCTCCGTCAACCCCTTGCCCCATCCAACCCTAGCTGCTGCATCCATACCTCCTTCATCCAGCACACCTCCATCTTCCTCCCGCACCACGCCGCCGAGCCATCATCGCCGCCCCAGCCCTCTTGGTCGACTCGTAGGAAAATAGAGACCGACTCGTCCACGGCCTCATAGCAGATAAGATGAAAGATAATGTTTATACGTCTAAAAAACGTGATCTTTCGAACAATATTTGCTCTTACAATTTGTGTGAAGGGGATCTACAAATATTGCCTTGTGGATACAATAAAACCCAAATATAATATGTTGTTCGACAATGTTATGCACTACCAACGTTGAACTAAACACAAGAAGAGATAGACCGGTTGTAACCTTCCAAAGTGCACTATTTTGCGCCTTCAAACACCAGTAACCAGTCTCCCCACATCGCCAACGGGTTGCTTTGCTTGTGTCACAAGCTCCGAACATGAGCCACGGCCTTCATCTCGAGTGACCGGTCATCCGTTCCAGAATCCATTTTATTTTGAAAAACTTCCAACAATATTGTGCAAAGGTATTGGTGGATTGTCTTTCATTCGAACTAGGCTTACAACAAGATTTGGAGGATATTTCCTACGTTGGAGGAAATCAGGATGTTTCTTTGAATAAAATGTTTCAATTGACCAAGAAATAAATTAAACATAATCCTAGACTAGTTTCTATAAGAAAAATAGGAAAATCATAGAGAAGGATTCAATTTTGGAACTTCTTCCAAATTGTATTTAGGTAGCACACTGTTTAAGTTGTACTGACGCCAAAAGTTGGTTCAACGTGATAGATATCATAGAACGGTAATCGCACACAAGAAACCACGGATTTCCGTTACATTGGTCACCCCCCTCGAGTTGAGCTTCCCCTTTAAGTACAAGGGTCTCTGTTTCGGGTCTTCAATATTTTATAGTGAAGAGGATTTCATGAAACTGATAATATATTCCCAAGGAATCGGTATAACACATGACTTACGGGCACCTTTACGGGGAGAAAGATTGGCGCACTGTCCTGGTTAACCGGCATTGCCTAAGCGCGGTGTTGGAAATTGTAGAAAATAAGAAACTTAACTGTAGCAGTCTTCAGACACAAATGCCTTTGTTGATTTACAGTTTACACTACCTCAGTAATTTCTAACCTCTTTTTTTCCTGCCTTGATTTTTCTTCTTTTCGCATAGCTCCTCCTAAGTTTCTATACAAACTACGATTTTTCACAAACCATCTGTGGTAAATCCTTGCTACAATTTGTATCTAAAATTCTAAGCTATCTTTTGCTATGTTTGACACATTTACATGATCGAAAAGTCATCTTCAAGCCCATCTAGTTGTCCTTTTAGACTGTTTTCTTGGATGATCAAGACTGAGGTTTTAACCGAGAAATCAGAGCCCGAAAGGACATCCCCGATTGGGCCCAACTCCGGACATTGCTGCCAGTCATTCATCCCAAATGTCAGAACCGAATTCACCCTTTCCCCTCGTCCCACAATAATGAGCGCGTACTGCCCATCCAATTCCCTCAAGGTAGAATAGGTCTCAGCAGAGTTGGCCATATGCTTCTCAACGTAAGCAACTTGTCCACATGCAATACGTCTCTCATAGAAGCTTGCAAAACACTCATCGTCAAGCTTCATTTCCTCTTCTTGCTCAGAACGGCTGACAGTGTAATTTCCAGGTCTCACTGTGGCCTCTGAGCTAGCATCTACCAAGAATCTTATGACTGTGAGCTTTACACCTGCATGTCGTGCTACGCGACCAGCATAGGCAAGTGCTTCTCTATCGTCTTTGCCACCAATGAAGATGACTGCCACGCTGACAGAATGATCTTGTGTTCTTGGTAGTTTTTCAATCAGTCCAAGACCTCTGTCTACAAGAATTCCGACGGAGCATGGAGCATTCTTGAGGATCTGTTAATATCGAAGTATTCCATTAACTGATAAATAAGAAGTATGCTAAAAATGATAAGTCTATAGAAGTGTGGAAGAACTTGGAAAATTGAACAGATTAACTCGTTTACTTTCGTGGTTTTATATGTAATATGATCTTACCAACTAATTAGTATTGTGTTTAGCATATTACTAATTCAATCGTCTAATTCTTTGAGATAGAAACCAAAAGCCCTAATATAACCTAGAGCCTAGAGGCTTTATCAGTGAGTGTGTCAAACATATACTTCCAAGCACAAATTTTAAACTGATCATGCATCGTTCCAAATCTGATCACGGTGCTTTGAGTTCGTGAACTTTTTTTTTCTTGTAGAATTTTTAGGTGTTTGACAAATATTCGGTTGTCTGATATACATTACCTTGCGATTCACATATCTGAAAGCAGAATTTCCGTTATCCAAGGTTCCATCTGCCCGTTGAACCTTGTGAAATGGCAAGATGATGAGGCCTACCATCGAGTCCTCTGCCAAAATGCAAATATCCTGGGGCATGCCACTGAAAGTCGAAAGTGCAAGCAATCGTCTAAGTCTGATACCATCTCCACTCTCCCCTACATATGCTTGAACTGCAGCAGTGACTTGATCTCTCATTTCTTTCACTCCTGTGTGAGTCACAGTCATGGTGTCCGCCCCTTCTTCTTTTACCAGAGTCGCTGCAACTTCGTCTGTGAGTTCTATCATGTCTGTTACATATACCACAATTCCAGGGTCAGCTGTCCCTCTAGATATCTCAATGAAGTTTATCATAGTTTGAACATTTTGAGTCCCATGAAGGCATAGCAATATGCGGAGTTCGCTTGAAGGGTCAAGCAACTGAAGTGACATTCGATGAGTAGGCGCCCGTTTCCTTGCACGCTTGATGATTTGTGCCACAACTGATGGGGCGTGCACAACCGTGAAAAATATAGCTATTACCATCACAGTGCTGGTTGAAGTAGATGTTTTCCCAGCCTGCATGCAATATCAGAAGAGCAAAACGCAACAAGATCAGCATGGTTTACCAATTTGATGGTGACGAGTCACTCGTAAGTTCTTTGATTCCATAAGGAGGAAAAAGAGCATGATGCTTAATTAAACAGTACCATTAATAACTTTAGGAGTGAAAATGCCTCAGAGAAAATTGAGAGGAAAAAGAAAGCAGGTGAGAAAAATAAATAGAGAGGTGAGAGACTAACTTGTTTTGCAGCAATGGCCAAATATATGTGAAAATGGCCTTTGGTAGTGAGAAGAAGCCCGAGTGCAATAGATTCCGGCCAGTGGAATCCCAACAGCTTTCCGCAGAGGACAGTTCCAGCAACTTTTCCTACTGTTGCTATACCAAAAAGTACAAATAACCTTGCCCATGTCCCGAACTGGCCGGGTTGAAATTCCTTGAACGCAGCTTCATAACCCATCCAGAAGAAAAAAATTGGATAGTAAATGGTAGATAACAAGTAATTGATCTTGCCGATCACCCATTTCGATACTCTCCCCCCCTTTGGTAAAAAGGTTCCTGCCATAAATGCACTCAAGGCCGGATTGTATCCATAAATTGGTGAGCAGGAAATGACCAAGGCCATGAAAGCAAGAGCAAGCACTAGATGTGAACCTTTGATGGGTTTGCCTTCGGGGTTTTCGTTGTTGACCCAGTTCATGAAGATTGGTGAAACATAGCCTGCAAAAAGTGTCTGGATCACCAATGCAGAACCCATCTCAATGGATCTTCGGACGCGTTTTGAAGTCTCTACAACTTTCCCTCCAGAATCAACTGGCCAAAAGACATAGCCAATTGAGAGGAGAAGGGTGGATACAAAATCAGCGTGCATTCCTGCAGAAATGACTAGCTGGCCTATGTCCGACTTGCCTATTTTGAGACTCGTTATGAGACGTGTCAGTACAGGAGAGGCGGTGCTAGAGAGAACGGTGGAGAGGGAGAGAGTGAAGTCAACCTTGAAACCGCCATCTGTAAACTGCAGAAACGGTGTTATAGCGCAGGCTAGGATGAATGTGGAAAGCATACCACCATAGGCCACTTTAGCATCCTTGGTCGGTTCTTTAAAGAGTACATATGGATCCATTTCTATGCCTAAAACAAACATATAGCAGATCATGCCGAAATCAACAATAAAATTCAACGTTTTCCTGGCTGAATCCGTTACTAGGTTGCGTATGAACCCTAAGTTTCCGATCAGCAGTCCTATCTGCATACCATAAGAGAGAACAAGAATTCAATCACAATAATAGTGGCAAGTGAGTAGAACCAAAACGAAACACCACTCAAGGTAGCAAAAGATGTTGCTTTCGTGTTATAACGAAAGGTTTTCTTTTCTGCATTCAGATTAACTCTACATTCTACTCTTCAATGCTGCATTTAGATTACAAACAAATAAAGAACGTGAGAGCCGCCACAAGGCATACACGATTATGAAATAGGCCTCACTAGAATAAGGCAGCAAGTTTTTATTTGATCCAATATTATAACAAAATGCTTGATCCCATCTGCTATTCACACTCGTATGCACTCACAATGGCCCCTTGAAAATGCTTCTGCTCATAAGCGGCTTTGCTAGAAGCGGTTTTATTAGAAGCACATGAAATTTAAAATACTCGTATAAGGATTACATAACGACAAATAGGGAGTGCTAGTAACATTTCCCGTTATGAAAAAAATTGATTGCCAACTTTTGAAATGAAAAATGAAGAGGAAAACCAAAACAAAATTATGAGAACAAAACAAAAAACAAAGATGAATACATGGGGAGAGAGAGAGAGAGAGAGAGACTTACAACGGTGTCGGAGGTAATGCGAGGCTGAGAATATGGCTTTAACAGGAAGTGGGAAACATTGCAGAGAGCATACATTAAGAAGAAACCCAGTGCATATTTTGCTAATTTTCCAAAAAGCTCTTTTAACTTTAGAGTGCATGGTCCAACAATTGAAATTTTTTGAGAAGTACGTAACTTTTCCTTGCTGCCCATTTTTTTCTTCTCTTGCTTTTCCTCTCAATCTTGTGTGTTTTTGTTTGCAATTGCAAGAGAATTTTTTGTTTTGTTTTGTTGGGCTGAAGTTTGCAAATGATCCCCAATGGCACAGTTATTCTCTCTCCAGCTTGGCCAGGATGAGTTAGTGGTTCTGATTGATTGCTTGTTGCTTTGTTTGAGGAGAAATTGAAGGAGAACGCCTAGGAGAGAGAGCCATTTACAATGGTAGGCAGGCATTCTTTCATAAAACAAAATTTTGAAAGGGAAAAAGAACAATGGTAGAAATTCTACAACTTTGCAATAAAAAATACAATAAATATTTTTGCTCACTACACTATTAGATGAGTTTAAATTTTTAAACCTATGTATTTGATAGATACACATCTCAAAACTTAAGCTAATCTAACGTTGATAAATATGATGGTGATTGGTGAGCATTACCACCACTTGAGCATGGTGAGCAAAAATGCACTCAAGGTACAACAGATGGACATTGGTTAATAATGCTAATAATTCATTGCAATAAAATTCACATTATTTTTTTTACTTTTTATGAATGAATCAAAGCTATTAGATGCAATGCAACTAGATCCAAGGCTCTAAAACATTGTAAAAATTTCTTCTAGGATCTTGACCCAATTGATTGAAAAATGACAAGAGTGCTGCTATTTTCATCCACCTATTTTACTTTTTCATCCACCTCTTAACTAAAATACACAGGCAGTTAGGCATAGTATCAACCCGTGAAACACATGTAATGTATCATAACACTATGCTGGATGAGGAAAATAAATTTGAAATTTAAACAAAAGTCAGAATTTATAATTGATATGCACAAATTTCCTTGTTTGGACTTATAAACATAAATTTAGAATTTCTGCATGAGAAAAAAATTTGGAATTTGGGATCTCTGGATCTCCAATTACCAAGTTTAATTGCCTTATAAATGTGTCATTTTCAAATTTCTAAAAAAAAAAAAAATTTGTACTCAAATTTCATTTTTTATTTATAGAAAATAACATATATTAAAGAGAAGAACCTCGTGTACACCCGTTAGCAATATAATTGAAAAGAACAGCACTCTGAACAAACGACGAAGTGCAACACTCCCAAACATAAGTTTCAGAAACTCAAATTTCATTGTTCTTTCAAGTTAACCAAATAATAAAATTCACAAATCCTAAAAAATAAAATTTCTTCAATTTTATTTCCATCATTTTGAATTCTTTAATAATTTTAAATTATCTCATTACACAGTTTAATGTTGCCGCCTGTGGGATGTTTGAGGCAAAACCTCTTCAGAAGTGGTACATATAGCCATTTGATCGAATCTCTACGTCGTCTATGATCGTGGAGGAGCACATATAGGGATGGAAATTTTTCTCGAAAATTCCAAACCAAACAAAAAAAATTCCTATTCCGTACCGAAAAATTCCCAAACCGATAATACTGAAATTTTTGGAATCAATACTGAACCGATCCTGAACTTTTCGGTACGAGAATTGGGGTTACTTATTCAAAGGTGTGGAAATCCCAAACCGAACCAAATATATATATATATATATTGGTTGGATACATGTTGAATGTTAAATTTAAGTAGTTTTATAGTAGATTATATTAGAAATAGAAGTATGAAATTAAGTAGTTTGAAACTTTGGAACATCAATTTGACTTGGTATAAATGAATTGGTATGAAATTTTAGATTGGTATGAGGTAAAAGGTCCAAATTTTAGTTTACAGCCCAAAAATCTCAAATTTCAACCCACAAACCCAAAAGCCCAAACCGAAAATCCAATCCCGATCCATCGGAAATACTGACAACATTTCGGGAATCCCGAAAATTGGGGATACCGAAATTTCGGTTAGGGATTGGTTTTCAAATTCCATGCCGAAAATTTTCGGTTTGGGATTCGGATCCCATTTTCAGTTTGGGATCCCATACTGAACCACCCCAAGGTAAGAGGTGATATGTATATTCTTTCACTAGGATAAAATATTTCCCAACGCTGTTACCATATTCTATTAACGACGGGTATATTCTTTCACCAAAATTCCCTTGATGTCGATAGAATATTCCATCTGCTGACGAAATATTTTGCCCAGGCGCATGTCGGCGTATGAGTCTAGTTTAAATACTTTGAACCGCATTTTTTAGCAAACAAAGGAAATTTAGTATTTACGAATTTTGAGTAGCTTAATGATTAATATAGTGGTTTCTTATGTAGAAGGGACTTATCCCGAGGGTTACATAAGGATGATATGTGATACCAAAACAGTTGATTGGTTTAACATGTATGAATGATTAAATTATATATAAATTAGATATTTTTTTTTTTTGCAGATATGATTTTTAGATGATGATAAAGAGAATAAATAAAATGACAAATAAGTTTCCCCATAAAAGAACAAAAGCAACATCCTTGGTGCCATATATGCAGCACCTGTGCCCCACCACCGTTCAACTATTAATTTGGTAAAAGTTTATTGTTTTGCCTAGAAGCGTGTCCAAAAATTTCTTCCTTCGTGTGCAAAGCAATCAAAGTAAGGCATAGAAAAATAACTTATGGACCATTTCCATTGAACTTTTTACAAAAATTGAAGACGGTTGGAAAACTATTCAAGACTACTTCAAGTCAATCGGTCAACTAGTCCATGTAGCCTGCACTACACGGTGAGCCAGGGTGGGGGTAATTCTGTCACTGGACCAACCACATGATTCCACGTCAGCACATAATGACTCATACATTACAACAGTACTTGAAGAGCTAGATGGATATTCAGCTCATGCAAAATCATAATAATTGAACTCTTTTTTTTTTTTGGTCAAAGCATAATAATTAAACTTGAATTTCCTCTCCTAGCTAGCTCCTTATTGTAACCATGGCAAGGCCTTTACCAAGGTTCCCCATGGCCTTTTTTCTTCACATTTTATCTTCTTGATCCCCATCTCATTTTTCTCAATATTTTCCATCTTGATCTTTCTTTGTGCTTCTGCTAAGAAATCGGAAAGGGAAACGAAGTGATCATAGACTCCGAGTCAAAAGACGTAAAGTTTGTGGCCAAGTTAAATAGAAAGATCAGTAGCAAAGTGGTTGCGATAACGAAGATGATTTCTTGGAGGAAAGTTAGAGGCAGCAGCAGAAGAAGATTATGAAAGTGATGACGATGAAGCCGTTTGGAAAGAAAGTGATCATGATAGGAGAACGTTGTAGTCCGCTGAATTTTTCCTGAAAAATTGTTTACGATTCTGATGGGAACCTTCTCTCCAATTAACAGCGCGAGAATCCTTATTACTGGCAGTTATGAAAAGGCCAACATGTGGTATTAGAACCATTCAATTTCAAAGCCTGAACTCGAACTTGTAAATGTTAAATTGACATGAATCTTCCGCTGCTAATTCTGTAACAAAAATTTTGATTTTCATGCGAAAGATGAACACTTTCTGCATAAACATGATTTAATATAGTACAGTTTTTTATTATTTGAAAGTTATCTATAAAAGTTCAAGCAATTTTGGTGGGAATTTGGATTCTCCAATTTATACCATTTAAACATTTTTTGGGGCTTTCAATTAAGTTTCCAAGTCTTCTATTCTCTTCAGCAATGAAGTTGCACAATGACAATAGAAAGTTTCTTCCTTTATCCCTATTTCTTTCATTGTTTGTTTTTTTATTTGAAAAAGGACCATCTATTGGTTTCGTCAGGATAGTACATCCTTTCGGAAACCGGGAAACTCACCAAAGTATTTCAGCTTTCCTTTGATCACAATCGTGCAATTCACTAACATGAATCGAACCTATGACGTTTGTTTAATTACATTTACATTGCAACATTTTCCTTTATTCGAGCGCTATTTTAGTTATAGTAGAACCTTAAGGAATTGATACCCGATAAATTAATAATCTCCATTGAATAATATTTTTTGCAAGTCTCGACTTTTAAGATAATACATTATAAAAAATTCATATAGATTTCACGTAATATATAAATGAAATATAATCGAAGAACTTTAATATTGCAATTGTTTTTATTGTTATCTGGTTTATTTTTATTGTACTCGCACAATGCTTTGCACATTTTATCCGTCATTGTTGATTTTTCACACCTTTGAGATGAGAAACCATTGTTATATTTATTGTGTTAATATGACTTTTGTTATTTAAATAGAGTTTTTTTCTGGTTAAATGTTCATAAATGAAATAATATTAATGCATTGAACAATGTAAATTTTTTTTTTTTTTAAATAAGTATATTCATGAATTTTACATTGTTAACCAAATACATAGAATTATTAGTTTGTAAAACAAGAAACTAAATACAATGTACAATATTTAAGAAAATATTGATAAATTAATTAGCTATTAGTTAATCGAATTTAGCGATTATTTAATATTCTCTAAATTAATAGATTTTCTTTGGTCTCAAGACTATTAATTTATAGAGTTTAATTGTAATTAAGCTTAATTTTTGTACATTCATTTTCTTCTTATGCATTTTGTGACTTGTCAATGAATTTCCACCTAATTCAAAGGGCATAAATAACTAGAGTGAAAGGAGAGAAAAAAATTGTACAAAAATCTTTTCTCTTCTTTAACGAAGTCTAGATTACCTTTTTTTTCTAATACAAGAAACGATAGTAAAATTTCATTACTGAATTACAATTACAAAGAATCCACAACAATTACAAGAGTTGCCATGTGTGTATAACCCCCTAGATGGCAACAACAATCGCACACTCACTAGCACAAGCATTGTCAGTACAAATCTACCACAAAAGCCACAGACGGAACAGATCTATACCGCATCCCATGTAATTTTAATGTAGTAAAATGAGT
>JAOTRO020174672.1:0-11939 GCA_028566515.2 Pyracantha coccinea | reverse complement strand
GAAGCACTAGTGGTCTTACTTCCGTCGTTGACTTTCCTATGAAAATCTTTGAAGACAATGTAGTATGTATCGAACAATTAAAGAAGGGATACATCCAAGGAGACAACACCAAGCACATAGCACTGAAGTTCTTTTACACACACCAGAGCAGCATCAGAACATTAAAGTCAAGCAAATCCGTTCCTAGGACAATCTGGTTGATCTTTTCACCAAGTCATTGCCTAAGTCTATTTTTCAAAAGCTCGTCCACATAATTGGTATGCGTAAATGATTCGAATTGAATTACTTGTAGTTCTCTTGCGAGATCCCGCATCGCTCAGGGGAGTGATCTTTATATGTATATTCCCATCTCTACCTAGCACGAGGCATTTTAAGAGCTCACTGGCTTCAGAGTTCATCGGAACTCTGAAGTTAAGCGAGTTCGCGCGAGAGCACTCCCATGATGGGTGACCTATTGGGAAGTTCTTGTGTGAGTTTCCAAAAAAAAAAAACCGTGAGGGCGTGGTCGGGGCCCAAAGCGGACAATATCGTACTACGGTAGAGTCGAGCCAGGGATGTGGTGGGGGCCCGGGCCGAGATGTGACAATTTGGTATTAGAGCCTAACCCTGGCCACGAATACGCCGACAAGGACGTCGGGCCCCTAAGGGGGTGGATTGTGAGATCCTACATTGCCCAGGGGAGTGATCTTTTTATGTATATTCTTATCTCTACCTAGCACAAGACCTTTTGGGAGCTCACTGGCTTCGCAGTTCATGTTAAGCGAGTTCGCGTGAGAGCACTCCCATGATGGGTGACCTACTGGGAAGTTCTCGTGTGAGTTCCCAGAAACAAAACCGTGAGGGTGTGGTCGGGGCTCAAAGCAGACAATATCGTGCTACGGTGGAGTCGAGCTCGGGATGTGGTGGGGGCTTGGGCCGGGATGTGACATCTCTTATATTGAAGTTATGTCCAACTCAAGGGGAGTATCCTGAAGCATACTCACTTGATCTTAATGTATTCTTTTTCTTACAATTAGGAGCATTTTTCCCACTGGGTTATTGCTACCTAACGAGGTTTTGATAAGGCAGGATGATCATACTCTGTTGAGTTCACTACTTTCGTCCTGTCAGACATTTTTTTAGACATTATGCATACTTCTCACTTTTCTCCTTACCCTATGGGTTTTTCCCTATACCTTAGGTTTTACTATAGTGAGGTTTTGTGAGTTTTACTACCAATGCATATGCTCTTAAATTTGAGACTTGTGTTCACCCGTTGTGCCAATGACTTCATCAATTATTCTACCTTATCTGCTAAAGATCTGATGCGATGGTTTGTTGAGTATTTACACACTCAAGGGGAAGTGTTGCAATCATATTTAGAATAGGAATTTGATTGTGTAAATCCTAGTAGATATAGGAATGTATCTTATACTCCTATTAGGAGTTGATTACCTATTAAGAGTTGTAATCCTAAAAGGCAAGGTTTTTGCCTACCCTACTACTATAAATAAAAGCACAATGGGGTGACACAAACACACTTCACAATTAAATCACTCTCTCTTCTCCCTCAATACCGCCGGCCCCATATCTCTCTAATCCCTTAGATTAGTTCAATCAAATAGGCCTACAACAATTTCCTATATTTAATGCCCACATTATTTGGGTATTTTGGTCTCGGTGTGATAATGGGCTAGTAATAATGTGGTTCAAATTTGCCTTTGGCGATAATCGAACCGAAGACCTCTAACTTACAAGTGAACGGGAACACCAAGTGAATAAGAATATCACTAGACCCTAGTACGAAGTGGCATTATTTGGGTATTACTTGTATATATAGACATTTTCTTGAGTTACAGTTTGAAATTCATGTTTTGATTGAAGACCTTGATCTTTTAGAGCTTTTTTTGTTTCTTTTTTGTGGATACAGACTTTCGTGGTACAGGATGCCACGATGGCGGTACTAGTTATGAATATTAATGTTTTGGCTCTCTAGTTTTGACTACGAATTTTAGCTACATGTGATTTGAGAAAATTAAAACTGCAGCGAGTCATGATATCCCAAAGTCAAATCTAGAAAATTTTACTGCGCTTCGATCATTTACGAAGTGTTGGTAGTGTTGTAATGTCTCTTAGGATTCTAGGAATTAGGATAGTAGTTGTATACAAAAAGTTGAGATCGTCTCTACATCTCACTGTCTAGAGCTCAAGGACCAACAAATTGATACCACTCAATCCAACGATTCCAATTAACTCATTCCATTGGCCACCTCACCAAACCAAGGGCCCAGATCTCTTTGTATCTTTCTTGAACGATTTAGATTTGTTGGTCTTTAGCGCCGAATAGTGAGGTCCGGATAATAATAATAATAATAATAATAATAATAAATTAACTAAAAAGTAAAACAATGGTAAAGCATGGGGCAGAGAGAGAATTACCTAAAAACAAGGGCACCAAAAAGCATTTTACTGAAAAGCTAGGGTTTAAGGGGATTCTGTCTTTCTCCCATCTGTGTGCGACTGAGTTAGAAGCAAAGAAATAAAGAAAACCACCATGCCTCGTACGACCACTCTCGAGTGCCCAGGTTGCCCTCCACTTCGAGCTCTAACCTTCGACAAGCTTGGTCTCATCAAAGGTAAATCTTCTCCTGCTCTTTTCTTAATCAAAACCAGCATCAACGGCTAAATCTTTTGCTAAATGTATAAAACTCAATTTTCTCTTCGTTTTTTTCTAGTTATTGAAGCTCGGGGTCAGCAAGGAAGAGCAGAACCTAAGGTGGTTGAGAGATGGGGCGAACCCGATTCGTCTAAAAGCGTGCTCGCCGCTTCTATCGATGACCGAAAATCCGACCCGGTATCAGTTTCTCTGCTTGTTTTTTTGCGTTAGAAATTGTATAGGGTGAATATAATGCGTTTTGGGTTATTGAAAGGCTGCATTTTTATCACGCGTGTGTCGGAATATGCTTTGTGCTCTGTTTTTTTGAGGTAAAAATGTGAAAGGAGGGAGTGATTAAAATTTCCCCCTTTTGTAATGTTGCAGTTACTAGCTGTTGCCAGAAGAAATGGGACGGTGAGTGGCGTATTTGGACTATGAATATGTGGGAGCAATTTGGGGTTTCCGTGTTATTAGTTACAGGGGCTGATAACTGTTATGTGCTTGTATGTCTTACAGATTGAGGTTCTAAATCCTCTTAATGGTGCTCTCCGCTTCGCAGTCACCAATTCTAGTGATAATGGTGGGGACGACCCTGTTGCTGGATTACATTTGTTTGCCAAAAAGAATACGGAATTGGCTTCTAGGTGAGATGACTTCTGTGATTTCCTGGTTTTCTGCCAATACCAACGACAATGAGAAACCTTACAATCCCAAAGTTTTTGTTTGCAACATAAGTTGATTGCTGGAATTTCTAATAAATTTAGAGTACTAAATCATGTTAGGATGCTTGGGGTTGGGTATGCTTGGGTGTTCAATTTTAGGTTCACTAATTTTCTAATATTCTTTTTTACTCCAATTTTGAGTGTGTTGCATTACACTTAGATTGTATAGTTCCACTTTCTGGTGCACTGGTTTGTGGAATGCTAATAATGCACCAACGGATCCCTCTTGCATGTTACAGTTGTTTGTTTTTCGTTTTAGTTCAATTGTTAGCATGTACACCAACCTATATAAATGTCCCCTGAAAACCAACTTTTCTTAAGCTTTAACCAATGAGGGGCGTCCCAAGTTCTTTTATATTCTTATGTCAATGTTATTGAAATCAGTGGAGTTATCCCTCTATGCATACAGTTGCTGATATTGTTTAAATTATTCTCTGCTAGGTCTTGCACTTTGCTTACATGTACAACAAATGGAAATGCAAGCATAAGATCCTTTGAATTGACTAAACCAGCAGCAGATGTTGCTTCTTCTGGGTCTTCAAGAACATGGAGTGTGGGTGTGGGTGCCGGTGGCAATATCTCATGTTCTAAAGTGGATGGAAGTGAAAACTATTTCTTATTTGGAGGGTGAGTTCTCATGTTGAGTAACTTATTCTAGGAGGTTTAAAATCTACTTGTCTTCATTAAACAAAGATTGTCATTACTAGAATATTGGGCTAAGCAGCGACCTTATTATTTTCACATTCAGGAAGCGTGTTGAGATGAATGTCTGGGATCTTGCCCCTAACCTCTTACACCACTATTGTCATTACCACCATCATTGTTGCGAACATTACCGCTATAAACCGCCACCGCAACCATAATTGCCATCACTACTACCACAACTACAACTGCCACTATCATAGTTGCCATCATCACCACCACCACCACCACTATAAACACAACCACTACCATTGCCACCACAACCACAACCGCCACCATCGCCATTGTCGCCGCCTCTACCACCATTGTTACCTCTGCAACACAACCATCACACCCTTTTATTGGCACCACCATCACAATCACTGCCCTCACCACCGTTATCGTCATTATCACCCCCATTATTATGTCCATTTTTGTCATTATATACCATTATATCACTTTTGCATTAAAATTTACCAAATGCTTTTACATTGCTTTTCATACTCAGAACATTTTTAAAATATACAACTAATCAAACGCTCAAATGTTTTAATTTGCAGTTGATTATTTTTAAAGTACAACAAAATTAGTTTTTTTTTTTTTTAAATACGACAATCCCAAACTCATGTAGGCTTGACTAGCTCAGAAAAATCTCACTTGCAAAGTTTACTGCGTGGCTTGCACTCTCGAACTTGAGGATTTGAGACCCGACTTGGGCTTTATGCGTCCAAATTGGGATTGGATTGTGACACAAACCTAGGGCTCGACACTCGATCGAGGACTGAGTTCTTGGGGGCCTAGGACCCAAACCAGGAATTAGCTACCAGGAACAAACCCTAAAAGTCATGAAATATAGGATATTCCAGGACACCATCATGAAAGTTGTTGACGTCCAAAAGTAAGTCAACACATAGTAAAGTACCAAAGCTGCTGGTCACTTAGGCAGGAGGCAGGAGGGTTTCGTGGAATTGCGGTCCAATAACATCATGTCGTGGAGAGAAAAACTTACACACGGCATGACACTATTAGAGTAGGAAGCCATGGTGGACCACATTGCTTATTGAATAGAGACGCCAGGTGATGGAAAACCGTTCCATGTAAACCATTATCCCACTCTCCGAACACTAACCAAGAAAAGGAAAAATCAGCCCCCAAAAAAAAAAGCCTGTCTCTTTGATATTCTGACCTTCAATATACAATTGCTGTAACAATCAACAAACATATGACCTGAGATATACAGGCTCTCAACCAATTTTCAGGACCTGCTACGAAACCTCAGGTGAGGTTTTTATTTCAACATATAGATTGCACAAATGCAACACATACAAACTGAATGAATAGAATAGATACGACCTTGCCGATTACACTTCACATTTTTACAAACATATGACCTGAGATATACTCTGCCCTAAACAGCCAAAGACAACGAAAAACATAAAAACAAAACTACAACATACATTACATACTCGAGACACTCGCAAAACTGGTTTCTCACCCATTCGAGCCTCAGATTAGCTTACATTTCCGAGTTTCACCCCCTCAAGCCAGGTTCTCGTAACCGACATGACCTCTGTTGTTCCTTCTCCCTCTGTTCCTCCACCCTCCGTTTTTCTGGTAATAGTCACTTTGAAATCTCGAGGTCTTATACCTTGAGTTATACCAACTACCTCCATCTTTCTTCCTTCCATTTCCATTTGAATTTCCCCATGAAGCTCCATCAGCTCTTCCAGAGTGCATGTTCTTTGAAGCGTCAATATTGTTCTTCCATTTGCTTAAGTTATTATCCCAATTGTTGTTCCAACTGTCATCCCATCCTCCTACAGCTGCTTTGCTCTGAGTCTGAGTAGAATCAGGTCCCCGCGGATTTTCTTTATTATCCGCATTCCATCCACAACCCCAGTTTTCGGGATTTTCTTTATTTTTGAAGTCTACTTCAGCGTCGCCCCATCCACAACCCCAGTTTGCAGGATTTTGTTTCTTTTTGAAGTCTTCTTCAGCAGCACCCCATCCACTACCCCAGTTTGCAGGATTTTCATTATTTTTTAAGTCATCTTCAGCATCGCCCCATCCAGTGCACGCAAACGGCTGATCTAAAAGGAGAGGATTACCAAGAGTGACACATTTATCTTGGCTCTCATCATTGGAGGGTTCAGGTTCCCTTTCCAAGTCCAAAACCAGTTCAGGATCAATACTGGAGTTCCAATCTATGTCATCAATATACATGTCAGGATCTGGCAATGATATGTTGCAGGAAAGGCCGTTAATCGCTGCCCAAAACCGGTATTTCTCATCGTTGAATGTCTCTAAATTAGCAGAATCATTCCATTGAACGATGTTTTCATAGAGATGCATATCCTTCTTTGTTTCTACAACCTTGCACCATGGAACTGAGCCAACAATAAAACAGAATTGGATTTCCCAGTCAGGAGCACCTAATTGCCAACAATCAGCATAGCAAACAGAAGAGAAATGTCAATTCAATCATCTTTAACATACAGAATATAACAATTAAAAAAATCTACACAAACATGACCTTCCTGAAAGGGGAAAAAGATGCAATAAATTATCAGAGATGGAGCAATACTTGGAAGAAGATACAATGACACATAACCGAGATGGAAATATGATACAGCATTGAAAAGTGATGCTACAAATAGACTAAGAAAAAAAACCCATCACAAAAAATGACAAAAGGAAATCTAATCGATAATGATAAGTTTCTGACTGTTCCCGATTTCAATAGGCAGTTTCACAGTCGTTTTTCTGGATACAGTATTGAAAATCCATCTCATGTTAACCTGAACGGCTAAACTAACCGAATCAGCAAGAACTGCTTTCCAAACCCTAGTGTCGTTATTCTCATTAAAGCTGGGACTACCAAACCTCCAATTTAAAACTTTTACTCTCATGGTAAATTAACGGCTGCACTAACCAAATTCGCAAGAACCCCTTTCCAAACCCTGGTGTCGTTATTCTCTTTAAAACCGGGAATACCTCCAATTTAAAGCTTTCACACTCACGTTAACCTTAATGGCTAAATTAACAAAATCATCACAAACCACTTTCCAAACCCCTAGTGTCGTTATTCTCATTAAGGCTGCGAATACCAACAATTTTAAACTTTCAATCTCACGTTAACCTTAACAGCAAAACTAACCAATTCAGAAAGAACCACTTTTCAAACCCTAGTGCCGCTATTCTCATTAAAGCCGGGAATACCTCCAATTTAAAACTTTCAAGGTTCAAATATAGAAGCTGCACTATCCCATGCACACATGCTAACTTAAAACAGTAACAAAAATGTACAAACACCGCCAAAAACCCTATCCCTTGGGATAAAATCTAAATAGAAAATTATCAACCAAGCATAACTCGAACACCTCTATACTTCAGCGAAAAATTCAAACAAGGTAATCATTCAAAAGAAAGAATTTCTGCCATCATAAAGCCACAGCTTGCATCATTGTCAGAACAACATCTTACTCTAAACAAAATTAACCTCATAACAAAACAAGAAGTACATAAAAACGTTAAGAGCCTAAGCAGGAAGTATCATTGTTCTGAAAATGTTAACAAAACTACAAATGCTTTAACAGAGTGAAAAAAGGTTACCTTTTAACATTTGAGAGGGGGAGTTACCTACATCTCAATTGCTCCTCATGTTTAGATTGGAAAATAAAACTTTCACTGTATTTAAGTAATCCAGCAGAAATTTTTTCTTTGGGAAACTTTTTGCTGTTCGGTAGATTTTAGAAGACTTCTGGATTGAGATTTTTAGTAACTTACTTTCTCTTTGGTCCCACCTTTTATTCCATATGTGGGGAGATTTAGAGAGAAAATTAGATTTTGTTTGTTGATTAATATTTAAACCCTCACCAATGGCTAAAGATTATATCTCAATTCCTATGAAGAAAATTCTCCCCATCAGAAACTATTTTCTGCTGAAACACAAAGAACTCGGCCGATACACGAAGCAAATTTACAGAAACATAGACAAAGATATGGAAATCAAAAGCGAACCCAATATACTAAACCAAAAACCCACATCAAAGATACAATCTTCCACGGGAATTACAAACTACTGCTCATGCAACAGCTCAAATTTCCAAGAAAAAAACAGGTGAAATTTTTTTAAAAAAAATCAGAAATTAAAAATATATACCTTGGTAGGGCTCTCTGCGCAATTTAGTCCTTGGATTGTGTGGAGAATAAGTGTCAACTTGTTTCCTTCTCCAACTCATTACTCAAAAACCAGAGAAACCCAACAATCCCAGAAAAACCACCAGAGATTCTGTGAGTCCAATAAAAAAAAAACAACAAAAAAAATGAAAAAATAAAGCAATAATTACAAATTCTGAGGCTTTTCGATATCGGGGTCTCTGAATTTGGGTCAGGCAGATCCGACGAGAAGCAGAACAATTAAGAAAAAGGGTACATATATACACACAACATATTTGTGTGTATATATATATTTACCAAAGTAAAGAAACTCCGAGGTTTAAGAACTGTCGTTTCGAGGCTTCAGTTTCCTTGAAATGTCCCTGGCCTTTGTGTTTTTGTACTTTGGGTTTTTCGTTTGCACTTGCAGTCATCGGTTCGTATCAAATCTACTGAATTGGTCTTTAAATAGAGTGGGAATTTCCTTTTTGATGACGAAAGGGTCGGTGACTCGGTGGCTGTCGAAGAGGGTTTCAAAACCCCACGCTTACGTCTTGCTTTTGGAAACTCACGTTGCCCGCTGCCTGCAGTTTTGGATTCTTTTCTCTTCTTCCGTTACGAATCATCTTTGAACCTTTTTTTTTTTTTTTTTTTTTTTTTTTTTCTCAAATGGAAAGGGATAATCATTCCATTTTTTGGTAAAGAAAAATACCATTATATATTCATGAATTCGCTACCAATTTTTTACCATCTTAGCATAAATCACGCAAAAAAAAAAGGGGATGTATTTGGTGACCACGTACATCCATCCATTTGATATGTAAGATTCTCTAGCTGCAAAACATCGACCAAATTAAAAGTATTTGGTCATTTGGTTAACATTGTCTACAGTAAACAGGTAAGGGAATGAATGGACTAATGATAATGTTGATCAAATTCGTGTTTTGACGAGATTCGAAACTAAGACCTCTCATTTACAAATGAAGAGGAAGACCACTAAACCGTAGTACTAAGTGATATTTTTCCTACTTATTTCATAACGATTGTGGACTAGTTTACTATATTATTTTTAGATCTGAGAGATGATCTCTAAAGTATTGTTATGCAACACATGTGGATTTAACCTACTAATAAAATGCTATTTGTATCACATTTTTTTATACATGGTAGGCCTTGAGAGTAGTTGGAAGAGGCGGCTGCCTGGGGCTCTGATTTCGGCGACCCCAAATTTTGTTTTTTACATAATAGATATATATTGTATATAGTAATTGTAAATAAATTGTAAGAATATTTTTCACATTTTAAGGTGGTCCACATGATACGGTCTATTTGATATGTAGGGTTTAACTGATATTATTATTTGTAAATAATCATATATATAGGTAATCCATATATGAATTTTTCTTTCCAAAATGATTGATTACTGTCTTCTCTAAGCATTACTCTAGACATGAAAACGTCTTTGTACCACCTAAAATCACTTCAGGTGGGGCACCTTAGATTACTGAGTTGATCATGTATTCTGGAGGTTATGTTACTTGGTGTTCCCATGAAGTGTTCAATTATTGTGAAGAATAATGTGTTGACTGCTTCTGGGACTTCCATATCGAATCTTTCATCAAATATAGGGGTTCCATCGTCATCCTTTTTATTGCATTTCTGGATTGTTCAGTGAAATTGTTCAGTGAGATGCATTTCTGGAGTAAGGTTAGCTGGCATAACCTCATCCTCTACCACCACTGGACAACCTGGGTAAACATAATCTACATAACATCTCTCCCCTCTAGGCATAGCAAACTCTAACTCATAACCTAGGGGTGTAGATTGAGGTTGAGTCAACTGAGCAAACGAATGAGATATCACAGAATGTGTAGCACCACAATCAACACTTTAGCATGATAACCAAGAATATTTAACGTACCCATAATCAAGTCAGGGTTGTTCTGTGCATCCTGCAAAGAAATGTTGTTGATGTGTCCCTGGGCTGGTTGCCTTCCTCCTCGACCTCTGCTGGCATGAACACCTCGACTTTGTGAACTACGTCCCTGACCGGACTGATTGTGCTGTCTAGGGGATCCAGCACTACTAGTAGCAACATCAATCTGCTGGAGTTGTCCTCTTAACTGCCACTGTGAGCCATCAGTAGAAAACTGCTGACCAAAGCCACTCTGTTGATAGGGCATATAGCCTCCTGACTGCTGGCCATAACCACTATACTGATAGGGATCCTAAGGGTATTGGTACTGTCCTGAGGGATAAGGAACTGGATCCCCCTGATAGTGGTAAGCACCACCACGACCTGTAAGAGCATAACCACTCGATCCTAGAAACTACTGAGTCTGCACTGGCGGTGGCATAAGAGGCTGTTGTGGCTGCTGGGGTCTTTGCTGACTCTGAGGGCAATACTTAGCCAAATGCCCTGTCTGACCACATGTATAACATCCATTGCTACCTCGACGATATTCCCCAAAATGTCGATTATTGCACTTACGACATAAAGGTGCACCTGAGCCTCCTGAACCCCCTGGACCACTGAAATCCCTCTGCCTCGGAATCCTCTATCACTGGGCATATTCTCTGAATCTTCCACTCGTACTAATATCTCATAGAAATCTTGATAAGTCTCACAGGGAGTGATAGCAGCCATGGTACACCATTTCTTCTTAGTTCCCATTTTAAAACGACGTAGCATCTCAGCTAGATTAGCAGCAATCTCATCATCATAGCGGAAGAAGTCAGTTAACTTTCTATAATACTCATTAGTCGACAACTTCCCCTGTTTCAGGCTAGTGAACTCCTGCTTCTTCTTATCAAGATATGCTAGAGGGATGAATCTCTTATAGAATGACCTTTTGAAATTCCCCCAGTTCGTCTTTTCCTCAGGCGACCATCCATAAATCTCCTGCTCCCACCAGGATGCAGGCTCTCTATCCAAAAACCAAGTAGTGGTCTCGACCCATCTATCAGCTGGAAGGTTACCTTGACTCTACATAACCCAATAGGTCTTCTCCACATGCTCTAGCCATCGCTCACACCCTTCCGGTCCTTCGTTACCCTTAAAAGTAGGTAACTTCAAATTATATACCGTCTCCAACAGAGTTCTCTGAGGAGGGCGAAGTGAAGTCTGGATGGCATTAGCTATAGCTTCCCCTAATTGAGCTATATTAGGGAAACTAGGTTCAGTTATATGACGTGGTTCTCTACGAGGTGGCATAGTTCTGACAGAAGATATCACAATGATTAGATTACTCACAAAATATGCAGGACTACTAAACCTAGGCTCTGATACTAAGCTAACACACCCCGACTGAAGTCTAGGCATGCTGACCGTCACGTGAGGGTGACATAACTATAAGTGTTATGCGGAAGCGATTTGAAATAAGAAAATGTGAGTAATTTAAAACAATAAGTACTACAGAGCACTAAAGAAATTTTAAGTGCAGAAGCAGTAAGTGATACATAATCAGAGCTTAACTAGCCTAAGTGCAGTCAAGCATAAAGTACTAATTAAATTAACCCCCGAAGGTGGTCCTACATAAGTGATGTTCGTCCGAACCTCTGCTATCTCTTCGTAAGCCACCAACAAAGTTATCTAAAACCTGGAGGGGCACAAAACAAAACTGAGCGGGGTCAGAAAATAAGGTTTTGAAAACCATTTCATTTCGCAAAGTTCTAACCCCTCGCCGTAAAACCTGTAATATTTCCCAGAAAATAGTATATACATATACTAAATCTCAACACAG
>JAOTRO020174662.1:0-11940 GCA_028566515.2 Pyracantha coccinea | reverse complement strand
ATAAGCCCAAGTAAGAAGCTCCCAAGTACTGTAACACGGCTTTATGCCATTTCGCACCATCAGATTATGAAAGGTTTCAGCCCTTTTCATTTGGTCTTCGTTGATGTACGCTGCAAGAAGTGTACTTGAAACCCTAGGATCACCGGTCCCCGAAAACGGACTCCCATTCAGTATACAGTTTCCCAGCTTCTTCAAACTGCTCGAGTTTCACAAGTGAAGATAGCATGCATGTGTACTCACTACTCAGCATCATTCATTTTGGGGAACAATGATTTTACTTTTTTCCAGATTCGCCGAACACCTTCCTTATCGCCAATGTTTGTATGCAGGCTGAGCAGGGATGGATATGCGACTCGATTTTTCTGAGATACCAAGTTCTCCATCTCCTTCAAGGTAACTGCTGCTTTTTCGGTAAGTGAATTTTTTATATACAAGTTGGTTAACGTGCTACATGTGACCCAGTCAGGATTTATCTTTGCCTTCTTTAGTTCAAGGAAAACTCTTTCTGCAGTTTCAACATCATTTTGTGATGCGCACACAGTTAACCATAGATTGTAAGTAACAACATCTGGCGACGTATTACTCTTCAACTCTTGAATTAGTTCTGGAACCCTGTCTAATTGCCCATTGGAAATGTACAGAGATAACATGTGGTTATAAGCAAGGGGATGCTTCATGAAACCACACTCTGACATCTTGGCTATCAGAGCTTCCGCTTTGTCAGTCACTTTATTCTGGACATAGGTATGCAGCAGAGCTGTACAGGTGGCACGGTCTGTCATTTGAAGCGGAAGATCCTCGAAAAACTTTTCTGCACTATTCATGCCCCGAACTTTTGCAATCAAGTCCAAGTGAACAGCGTAATCACCTGATACTAGCTTCAAATCTTGTTGTAGTGTCATCCATTCACATACCTGCATAAACAACGTTATATATTAGTACAGCAGGCCAGATGAAAAGGAAACAACTTCCTGAAAAGCTCAATAAATCATCAAAGATCAAACTATTCGGTATCCTGGTAATTAAAGCAGCCAAAGTCCAGAAGACTAGATATATAAAAAAACAAAAGCAATAAAACGGGAAATGGAAGGCAGAAAGGCAGCCAAAAGCCCACAGTTACCGCACCAAATGTTTACCAAATTGCGACTGCAAAAGAATACACATCAATTATGTACTTCCACAACCATTCTTTTTACGACCTTGTAGATCATGTTCACAAGAGTTGGCTGAAATTTATGTCAGTCCCATGAACAAGAATAGAAGACAGTAGCCCTTTCAGACTCTATTTCACTACCCATTAGCCACATTACCACGAAGGTTTTCTCGAACAAACTTTCCCATCACTCCACAAACACATTCATTTACCCCATGGCAGGCATTCTTGAAAGTTCGCGCACTGGGACTGTCAAAAATTCCTAAATACTTGTCTACACATAATTCCTAAACCCTAAACCCTACTCGGGTGGTCATGTATAATTCCTCAATACTTGCCTATGCATAATGCCTAAACAAAAACACAAAGCTGGACAATTTCGAAAACAACTTCATCAACCACACCAAAAGCACCCCAATTTACACTTCAACATCCAACTTCAACACAATCCAATTACTTCCCACCTTCAAATGGAACTTAATAAATTAAAAATCACCGACAAAATTAACAAAAATTTCACCAACTACATCAATCCTGCCACTGCCAGTAAAAAACCTGTAAACTCAGAATATTTAAGAACCTTCAAACATGCACAGAAATCCCACAAAACCCATAAATCCCAAAGCTTTGCTCATTTTCCACAACCAAGGAAAACCAATCAACAGCAAAAAAGATAAAAACTTTAGGAAATACAGAGCACAAAACGCAACCGGTTTGGTCAAAGAAACCAACCTCGAGGGCATGTTTATACCGCTTGAGCTTGCGAAGCTCACGAACGATGCGATTGAGCTCGTACTTGCGCACCGTGTGCCCTTCCTCTTTCCATTTCCGTATGGTAATCGCGGCGCTGCGTTTTGCGAACACCAGGCTCAGGAGTCTCCTTCCCAGAGTGTCTCGGACGCCGCTTGAGCTTTTCGCTGCGGTGACGGCCGCCGCATTCGTCTCCGCATGCGCTTCCGCCGAGAAGTATCGGACGGCGGCGATGGAGCCCCGCAGGGTTCGAATTAACATCTTCGTTACTGAACCGCGCTGGTCTCAGCCGCTCAGTCTCAAGACTCTCGAGTCACGACGCGGGCTTTTGGTACGACCAACCTATTGGGTTTTTATTGGGCTTTTAATCGGGCTTCTATTTCGTGTAAACCAAAAATCCTCTCAATCCAGCCCGGCCTTTTTTTAAATATGGATATTTAGTAAATTCGAGCTACTGATATCATGATGGTCAATGACATTGAACCACGTTTCGTTGGTAAATATCGATGTAGAACAGATTAGTCAAATTGGAAGTAAGAAATCCAGATCAAACCTGATTCAATTGCGAAGCACAAGGTGTATGTGCTCGTAGTTCCTACACTTCTACGTGTGAAGCCTGTTGATTACAAGTAGGTTTTCATAAGAAAGTGTAACGTGAAAAATGAAGTAGTGCGATATAAAACACACCTCATATTGATTATGATTAAGAATCGAATTCGTCACCAATTAAACATATACTTCTCATTCTCACATATAAAATGTGAAGAGTGAAACAAAAATACGTTGATTCAACCCGTTTAATTGATAAAAACCCGTCCGAATTGCATTCTTACTAAGTCAGTGATTAGGTTAAAATCTACCATTCGCATCTTTCTCCCCAAGCAAAATTGAACACTTCACCAATCAAAACGACAGCTTACAAACTGTCGTCGTTCTCGTACCTTTATTGATTCGTTCAGCTGTCAACGTAAAAATACCGCGCGACTCTCTCATTCTTTCAACCATAAAAATAAAAATAAAAATTAAAAAAAAAAACTCTCATCCCGTTGGCGATGTCAGCACTTATGTACACCGGTCAACGCACCGGCGTCCGAGTCGTCGTCGCTGGCGACCGTGGCACCGGCAAGTCGACCTTGATTGCCGCCGTGGCCACCGACGCGTTCGACCCCAACGTCCCTCCCGTGCTTCCCCCAACTCGCCTCCCCGCCGATACGTTTCCAGATTTCGTTCCACTCACCATCATCGACACCTCTTCCAGGTCAGCTATACATGCACAGATATATATATATATATATATATATATGTATGTACACACTGTAAATTAGGGAACAACTGAAACTGCGATTTCTTTTTCGCCACGAAAAAAATAGAAAGCAAAATTTTTGATGTGAATTTGCTTGGTATTTGTGTTTAGCTTGGAGAATTGCAGTAAGAGGAACGAAGAACTGAAGCGAGCGGATGTGGTGGTGCTAACGTACGCCTGCGATCAGCCGATGACGCTCACTCGTCTCACTACTTACTGGCTGCTCGAGCTTCGCCACTTGGAGGTTTGTAATCCAACTATGCAAGTGGTTTAGTGCTATGAAATTGTTTTAGTTGTTAATTTTTGATTAATCGATCAATAATATGGGAATGTGGAACAAAATATTAGGTGAAGGTGCCGGTAATTCTGGTTGGATGCAAGTTAGATTTGCGAAATCCGCAGGAGCAGATGAGCATGGAGCAGGTGATGGCACCAATCATGCATCAGTTTAGGGAAATTCAGACTTGCATTGAGTGTTCCGCATCCGCTCAAGTTCAGGTATGTCCAAATGCCAAAACGCTTTTCGTTGTGTGTTGTTATATAAAGGTGAGGGAGCTTCAAGTTTGAACAATGTGAATTTTACTTGTGTATAGGTTCCCGAAGTGTTTCATTATGCTTCATAGGCAGTCCTTCATCCAACAACTCCGTTGTTTGATCAAGAAATGCAAAGTCTGCAACCCCGATGTATTAGAGCTTTGAAAAGGATTTTTACTCTTTGTGATTGTGACATGGACGGTGCCCTTAATGATGAGGAGCTGAATAAATTCCAGGTCTTTTTTCTTTTCTTTTGTCATGTGTTTTGTGGTCCTTTTTCAATCGCTTATTTGGAAGTTTGACGTTATGTAACTGTCACAAACAGGTTGAGTGTTTTAATGCTCCACTACAGCCTGAGGAAATTGTGGGAGTCAAGAGGGTTGTACATGAGAGGAAACCAGAAGGTGTCAATGATATTGGTCTTACCCCCGAGGGGTTCTATTATCTTCATACTCTTTTCATTGAGAGAGAACGTATTGAGACAACTTGGTCTGTCCTCAGAAAATTTGGATATGATGATGGTCTAAAACTCAGGGAAGACCTTCTCGTACTTCCATCCAAGCGTTCTCCAGATCAGGTATAGCTCAATCTTATCATGTTAAGGTTTTAGTGTTGTCTACACTGTTTTGTTAATTGGAAGGTATTGGGGCAAGTTTTGTCATAAACAGTTGTATTGGTTTCTGCCTGTGTGTTTATTTTCTATCGTTTCTTGATACTTTGTTATTAATGGTGGATACTAAATACTTACTCTTAAATGTCATATTTTAGAGCATGGAGCTGACGAGTGAGGCTATTGAGCACCTGAAGGGGATCTTTCGTATAAATGACCGTGATAATGTATGCCATATATCCATTCTCACCATACTTTTGTTCCTTTGCGATGTGATTTACATTCTTTCTATGCTGACTGTGCTAATGAGTATGCTGTCATTTTATTTCCAAATGTGCCTTGGCAACTAGGATGGAGCCCTTCAACCACATGAGCTTGATAACCTATTTTCTACTGCTCCAGAAAAGTGAGTTCAGCTAATCGGATATGTTCCTTAGTTTACTGCAATGTGTGTGTGTGTATATATATATATATTTCATTTTGTTGGATTGCATACCTAGTTATTCCCTTATTTTTTCAGTGAAACCACTCTAATTGTTACCAGCATATTATGCTGCTTGTGCCAGCTGAGAAGGGTACACCTCTGTTGCAAGATTTCGTAGTTAATTGATAGATGTGTGCTTGAGTTTTTACTTTCTGTTTAATGGGCAGTAAATTTTCTGTTCCTTACAAACAATCAAATGTTTAAGTGTTGGGATAAGATCCTGAATATATAGTTGTCTTTATGAGTTGCTGAAACATATTAATGATGGAGTCATGGTTAATTTCTCTCGTGATGAGTTTAGGTTTGCAAATGGTAAGAGATGGCCAGGATGTCACACTCCTAATGTTAAAGATTCTGTCTTTCTCTTATACAATACTTTTGATTGTGATAGTGTCGCGAGCTACACGTTGTTAGTTTCTTCCAAGTTATGTTCCTATCATTGTTTCCTTTTATTCTCCAAAAATAGATTAATATGCTGTTCACTGAAATTTCAGTCCTTGGAGTGAAGCTCCTTACGAGGATGCTGCAGAGACAACGGCAGCAGGGAATTTACCTCTTAATGCGTTTTTGTCTGAGGTATCTTCTTTTTCATTGCTACCCTGTTTATATTAGCTTACATATGTTCATCATGAATTTTTTTGTTGTCTATTTTGGATGATATACATGTTTCCATTTTTCTTTGTTCAATCTCCTTAAGCCAATTGTAAACTGTAACTATATCTTGTTTTGTGTGACCAGTGGGCCCTCATGACACTGATAGATCCAAAGCAAAGTTTGGCGAATTTGATATACGTTGGGTTCAATGGCAGTCCTGGTTCAGCGATCCATGTTACTAGAAGAAGAGCAGTAGATCGTAAAAAGCAAAAAACGGAAAGAAATGTTTTCAATTGCTTCGTTTTTGGTCCTAAAAATGCAGGAAAATCCGCTCTTTTAAATTCATTCATAGGAAGGTATGGTTCTCCCTCTTCACTGTACTCAACATAGTTAATTAGTACTCCTTTTATTATAAATGTGAAGAGAAAGGGTTAACGTATTGACTCACGGTAACCAAACTTACCTCAATACCTAATCCCGTTTTCTCAATTCTTTGTTAGAACAAATTTGGTTGGGTGATAATAACCTCCTAGCTCTCAGATGCTGTTTTAGTTCTACACAAATGAACTATTTTGCTTCTGAAACTACCCAATTTTTTTTATTTTTTTCTTTTCAAACTGAGACAAAGCTCACCGTGTCTGCTATCCATTTCCTGTTTGACTGTGGTCTATTTTCCACTTTTAGAAAACTTTGGCGTGACTGTACATTTGTTCTTTCATTTGGCTTTGTTAATTTGTTGTTGCCAATTTTAACCTCAGGCCTTTCTCAAAGAGCGAGACTATACCTACCGGTGAACGCTATGCAGTGAATGTCATTAACCAGATTGGGGTGAGTACTATCATATATAACATTTCTGCATTGAGATAGTTTTTGTGAGAATAAGGCAAGTTTAACGAAGTCCTGGTTTAAAATAAATTGAAGTGTGGCAAATAAAATAAATGAACAAACATGATTGCCCATATGATTCCTAGTATCCTGGATCTAAATATATCCGTTATTTGATTTGTTCACTTGTTCATAGGGGAATAAGACTCTTGTACTGAGAGAGATACCAGAAGATGAAGTGAAAACACATTTGTCTGATAAGACCTTTTTGGCAGCCTGTGATGTTGCTGTCTTTGTACATGCCAGGTAATTCGATTTTCTTTTGTTCAATAAAATCGTCAAATTTATTATTTCACTTTTGCACAAGACGTAGTGTAATGGTAATGTATGTTATGCTTTCCTTTCATGAGATCGTTACTTCTTATAGTTGTTGACCAATTTATATAACTGGCATTGTAATAGGATTGAAATAATTTTGCATGGTATACACATGTGTATATAATTTTAACATACAAGGGATTCTGTATATAGGGGTACTCACTTGGTTTGGTTTGATTCACACTGGTCTTAACCCAGAGTCAAAATTTACAGGGGGATGAGGTTTTTGTTTGAACCTATTAACAACCCATGTAAGGTTTGGTGGTTTTGTTTGTTTGGGTTGGTTCAGAGTTTGCAAATTGCTTTTTTGTGGAAAATTGTTGTTCATATGTAGACTCCACACAGATGGGGGAAGATTGCTGAATAGTTGATCGAACTTAAAAGATCCACATAATAATTTAGACCTTTATATGATTAGACAAATAATTCAATCATTTTGAATATCTATGTACGTAGCATGCAGTTCTGTTGGTTGTATTTGTCTCTCTGGCATTAATTGAATAATTTAGATATGCCTGAAGTCTTATTTGTATCTCTGATATCATGTTGTGCCACTGTTTTTCACTTTCTAGTTCAAGTGAACATTCATGGAAGAGATCAAGAGAACTCCTTGTGGAGGTTGCTAAGCAAGGAGAAGAAAGTGGCTATGGAGTACCTTGCCTCCTTATTGCTGCAAAGGATGATCTCGGTGCATATCCAATGGCAGTACGAGATTCAGTTGCGGTATACAAGTCTTCATTGTTTTGTCTTCTCATACTTTCGTATGTCTGGGAAAGGCATTATCAACTGCACCATGAACTTGTGTTTTTGCTTCGTATTATTCATTTTGAGGGAGAATGAAGCTGATAATTATGGATATTTGACTCTGTTGTTTCAGATAAGTCACGAACTGGGCATTGAGGCACCTGTTCGTGTGAGCATGAAGTTGAGCACCATGAATGATGTGTTCTATAAAATCGTAAATGTAGCTGAGCACCCTCACTTGAGCATTCCCGAAACTGAGGCTAGGAGGAACCGCAAGAAGTACCTCCAGGTTGTTAATCAATCTCTTTTGTGCGTTTCAGGTACGTAGCACCTCTCTCTTGCTTTCTCTATTCTGTATAGGCATTACCTTATGTGAATATTCTTTACTATAGATGTGTTATATCAAATTACAGTTGGGGCGGCTATTGCTGTTGTCGGACTGGCAGCTTATCGTGCCTATGCAGCAAGGAGAAACGCTTCTGGTTAGACACCGGGATTTGTCCATCAATCATTTGCTGTTGCAGCCTACAACATTTTCATTGCTGGTTAGTTTTCCGTCGTACCTTTCCTAAAAAATTTGGAACTAGTTCAATAGGGACATACTCGAAACAGCGCATTTGTAGACTAGCAATTATAATTTTTCTTTTCCCGAGCGGGATGACTTCCGTTAACATATAGAGATCTCCAATGGTTCATACCAGAATTGCTTGTAATTTAAGCAGTGGTAATTTCAAGTTTACTAACAATCAATTTTGATCTTAAGCCGTTACTTATCCCTGTTTTTACTGTCGAAATATTGTTTAACTCCGATCCGGAGAAGCTTGGCAGTTATTATTGAGTTGTGAGTTTGCTTTCACAGAGACACGATTGATTTTCATTTTTAGACATTGGATTAGAATGAATGTCTGGTTTATATTTCTGGGTTAGCATGTGGTCCAATATTTCCAATTTAGACATCGAATTGGAATGAATTTGGCCTCTACCCATGCGTCCCGGTTTTGAAACTGCTCCATCTCTTAAATTATTGTATCAGTTTCGAACTCTTCTCCTCCTTCTTTTAATAATAATAAAATTTGAATAAAAAAAAATATTCCCGGTTGATACAGATTTTGTGGTTTTTTCTGAAAACCCCAATTAGCAAATGAACTTCTGGGTTGGACTCTTGGAAGTAAAATTGATTTTTTTTTTCAAGATTGGGCTTCTTTAAAGTCCAAAGGAACTCATAAGAACTGATTGTCCTCGAAGCCCAGTACACAAGTTTAAATCCCCTCTCCGAAAAGAAGAGTAGATTAAAATATTTTATCGTCAAAATAAAAAAATAAAAAATAAACTTAACTATTTATATATAGAGCAACCCTTTCCTATATGGTGGTTAAATATATAAATTTTAATTGTCTACACAAAATAGTGATAGAGTGGCCTAAACTTCACAATGAGCTAGTTATATTAATTTGGTTCGAATTCGTTTTGGCAAGAAACCGAATCCAATACCTCTCACTTACAAGTGAAGAATAATATCACTAAATTGTAATCTTAAATGGCAACAATAATGCTACTTAGACATACAAAGTTAAGCACATTATTGATCACCTCTGTAATATGGGCATTAAGTGAATTTTATAGACAATGGTGGAATCCACCGGTATTTAAGAGGTGGTTAGTATGAAGATTAGTTTTGTGTCTATTCCCACAAACAAATGGTCAAAATCAAGGTAGTACGTGGTTTGGAACGAATTTCAAGCCCGTATTTCACACGAAAAGTCTGAGTTTGATTCCTAACGCTGGTAAATGATATGATGGTTGCTAGGTGGAGGCTGAAATACCTCTGTGAGTCTTCCTAGCACTCAAAAAGGTGGACTGTCATGACAAAGCCACCAGCTAACAAACTATTAACAAAAAGTCAAGATCAATATGGTCAACAAAGTATTAACAATTTCTTTTTCACTAATCAATTTTTAAAACTCCTAAAATTTATGTAGAGCGCAATTCAAACTCAAAAACAACATAACAAGCACGTTGTCTAAGCCTAACCAACTATACCAACCCACACATATCTAAGCCCACATTTGGCCTAGTACACGAAGTATAGGCATTAGGTATTACAGGTGATGTGTCCCAAATTGTCTCAAATCAAATCTATGCAGTAATGGTGTAATTTCGGCTAAAAGTTATGTCTGCTCAATTAGGGCATCCCTCGACTGGATGGACGGGCATATGCAAATCATGTAGTTCTATTAGTGTATAAATCTCAAATCCTAAATCATCCTATTTACTAGGTAATTGAGTGAGAGAGAACAATGGAGAAAAAGACATGATTTTGTCTTTTGGGGGGCGAGGGCGGGGGGGATCTCTGCCTTCACTTCACACCGTTGATCCAGATGTTTATGTTCCTCTTTAGGTTTACCTTGATTCAACTTGTTGGCCAAATTTTTCAACAATTTCATCGATTCAAACCTACAAATCGGGATAAAGTCGCTAAGTTCATGCGTGATACTTAGCAAAAGGCTAAATTTTATGTGAAGCAACATAGAGGATGGTCGCCTCTAGATTCCTGGCAGCATGGGCGTGTCATCCTTCACCTTAGACTTCTCTTGTTTAGGCCTCATTGGAGGATTTTTCGCATTGGATTGAGGCTCATTTTATGTATCTGTTTGTAAATGATGTGAGTAAAACTATTACTCATGCTATGTTTGTATAAGTAATGCCTTGTGTATGTTTGTCTTTTCTTAGAGTTTGTTGTAAGCTTGTATTAGTTATATGTGCAAGATCGATTTATTCGCTATAAATCTAATTGATTATTATATTTGAACTTCACTTGTATTCGAGAATGTATCAGTATTTTGTGTTTTTGTACATTGCATCACCCTTACTTGAAAAAAAAAAAAACAAAGAATCTGATTTGACTTAAAGGATGGGGGATTGTGGAATATCGACATGTATCAAGTTGGCAGAGATAGAGGTAAACAAGATCTTGTTCTTTGGTTTCCATCACTTCCAAAGAAAAACCTCCCTTGGTCAAGTTTCTCTAGGTGATCTGTCTGCCTGACGAGCAATTTTATTTCTCTCAAGATCTCAATGTATCTCTTTTAGTTGCATGCTTTTTGACTATTTTCCTTTATGCATCTCTGCAGGGGCTAGCTCCCTAAGATCGCTGTCCAAACGTTATTGGTGCATAAGAGAAATCATGGATAGAGAATCTAGAGAGAGGAAAGGAAAGAGAGCATAAACTTTTGTGTACTCCAAACACCTGTGACTTGGTTTATTATTTTATGTGTTATAATACAAGTAATTGATTTGTTTCATTTATAATAGTAATAATAACAAAACACAATTTACCAAAAAAAAAAAACAAAAATAGAATTTAATTTATGATGTAAGTGAAATGATAGCGTAAAATATATGACAGTATTTTAAATACACCAAAAAAATCTCTTCGAACGTTATTGGTGAGAGAAAGAGGGAGTAACTATCCATGATCTACCGATGTAAACTCATGCGTTCAAAGCTATAGTATAATCTCGTTCTATACATGATGATATATTATTGATCACTCTCCCCATGAACATGCATGTAACATATTGCATGAAACTAACGTGAAAAATACCCGAATTAACTCTCAAACAAGTAATTGATGTCTCTAGCTAGTGAGAAATTTTCAGTATTGTTAGGAATACGAAGCGGTACACTTTGTGTCATCATATAATTGAAGGAAATTTCTATTTTTAAGTGTCTCTTCAATTGTATATTATGTGACGTACTGACCCGTATTTTGGGTTGGTAGATACAACGATATACGGCTAGGATTTCCCACCAAGATATACGATCAACGTACACGTACTAATATATCGTCTACAGCTATAGGGTTCCTAGCTACGTACTAGCTTAGCATATAATTGTACGAATAGGCCAGGCCAAGGGGCCGCCGGGGGTAATGGTCGAATTGAAGACAGACACATGAATTACAAAATGGATCGACATTCAGAAAATCTATTTTCTTTTCTTTTCTGTTTTGAGCAAGCAGACAAAGAAATCTAGAGAAAGTATGAAACCCCAACAAAGAGCATAGACTAAGATATCGAGAATCCAAAATGCATATGGAAATTACGGTCGTGGGGTCCTGCAGTTTGATACCGTCTTGGATCTTCTGCTCTGAATCATCCCCTTCATCCTTTTGTCAAGCATGCAGATTCCAGATACCACTTCCTCATCAACTGCCATGATGAGTAGTAGTTGTTTGTAGCATTAATTAATTCATGCATTGCAACCCATTAAGTAAAGCATACGTATATGTGATATGTGTTTAATTAGTAGAGAAACTATTAAAATCAGTAATATGTGTGTGTAAACATATATATATGTGTGTGTTTGTGTGTGTGTGAAATCAGTAATATGTGTGTGTGTAAAGATATATATATGTGTGTGTGTGTGTGTGAAATCAGTAATATGAGTGTGTAAACATATATATGTGTGTGTGTGTGTGTGAAATCAGTAATATGAGTGTGTAAACATATATATGTGTGTGCGCGCGCAACGGGCCAAAAGAAAATGTATTTACTTCACAAATT
>JAOTRO020174651.1:0-11942 GCA_028566515.2 Pyracantha coccinea | reverse complement strand
AAAGTGCCAGCGAAGACACCCATAGCTTAGGTGATCCCCCTGTTGTGGGGTCTGAGGCTAAAGACATTGAATCCATTGGCCATGTACTCGTTAGTGAGGCTGGAATGAACGCACCTGTTTTTATCAAGGGGTGGATTCTTTGGAAAGCTAGTGACAACAAGGCCTATGGCTTTATAACTATTTGGGGTTGTGGGTAACTAGACATAGCCATTGCCATCTTTCTTGATGTTTAAGAACTCGCTGCTCCAAACGAGAGTGAAATCAACTGATTGCCGCAGCAAGGGCGAAGAAGGGTCATCGTTGTTGTCTTTTGTCGGTTTAGCAGCAAAGGCCCATCCGGAAAGGGGTTTATTGTTGGATTGGCTGTATCAGCTAAGCATGTAGAATCTTTCGGGTAGGTGTGAAGGTTCGAAAAAACTTGCCCCAAGGTTGCCTGGTCCCCCTCATGAGTAGCCCAAACTTTGTTGAAAAACAATATCTGACACACTAGTAATCCTCCCAGATCAATCATACCACTTACGAACCCATCACCTAATAAAATATGATCCATATATCATGTTCATGTACACCAGTAAAAATATATTAATTGGCATTACAACTGGAAAGTATATTATATAAAACTCAGAAATTACAACAACAAAGTCTTGAGGTATATATAATACGTAAGCATATGTGTGTGTGTGTAGAGATATTGTTTGAGCAAAGATTTCTCTGGAGAAGGCTCCTCAGACCTTAGCACAGCTCCCCATGAGATTGACACTTTGGATATGTATATGTTTGGTAGTCGGGCTCTTGCTTGTTGATGTGCTACAAAAGGGATGGATGGTAAACAAGTTTACACGAGAGAATCAATACTACAACATTGGGAATGGTAGCAGAGCTTTTATTCTATAGAAAATATAACTTTTCTAAGGAAACTATCGCTAAAAGGACTGAATCTAGGCTGATTTCAGCTTTTGGATGCAAATCTGGCTTGAGAGCAGAGTTTGTATGTTTGATTGGTTGAGTATCCTTATCCCTGTTGTCTCTTCTTCCTTTTATAGACGATTTGGCCTGACTGCCTTTGGCTCTGTTCTTGCCCGAAAGCACTTGGAGGGTAGTGAATCATCAGCTTTTTACTTGTAATGCCACTAAAAAGTGTTTTTTGGCTGATTGTGAGTTAGTCTCCATCACTTGTCATCTGAATCATATGCACATGGCCTATGCATTAATGAAGAGGCATCACTTTGCTTTAGGATAGATGACTGGGCTTTGGGTAACCCTTCTTCCTGCGTTGATGCCATTTGGGTTCCCCTTATCCGAAGCCCAATGTTCAAATATTAACCCAAACAGTACCCCTTTTAATCATTGTTGAGTTTGCAAATCGCAGAGTTAATGATGATTAAAAAGCTGTCACATGCTTTTACTCGGGACTTGCGCCATTTAAAATAGCCATTGTTAACTAAACCTTTGCACTAACCCACGTTTTCAAACTTTAACTAACTATTTACTATATAATCTTCACTTAAATCCTTCGGCCAAGCACCTGAGCAATTTTAATCCTCCGAGCTTCCACAAATCCAAATTTCCCAGAACCCTCATAATTTCCAGAATTCTCTTGCTTTCCGTTCTTGCCCCTTATTCCTAATTTTGTCCTCGATTTCCTTCCAACATCATCTAATGGCACCTAAAGCTACTCAAACTCAACCTTCCTATGAATCTGGTGAGGGCATTACCACCATGCGTCGTTTGCTCAACGACCTTCATCGTCATTAGGCTGGCCTGCAAACTGAACTTTTCTTCGAAGAGGGAGGTGTGCATTCCGTGGGGCCTGCATGGACCTCTCAGGTCCCAATTGTTGTGGGGAACAACCTACCAAGGTGAATTGGTTTACTCTCAACCCATTCTTGGCCGAGGCTAGCATCTCAGCCTCGAAGTGGTCAAACCATCGAAGGGGTTTCCCTCTAATGAAGGATGAAGGCTGGACTTAGTGGGTAAACAAGCTCGAGCCCATTTTTCAGAAGAAGTGGATGAACAATGGCATATACGAGCTGATTATGTTGTCCAAGACCACCGTAATTGCTAAGCTCGAGCTGCTGACCACAACTCTTCTCTTCTGGAATTCGGGAACCAACATCATTGATTTCAAGATAAGTCCCATGTCCTTTACCATTCTCGATATGGCTTAACTCTTCGGGCTAAGGCCCTCGGGCAGAGTTGTGGATATTACTCACGACTGGTCGTCTCCATCTTGCCGGACTGCTGAAAGCTCGAGCAGCTCTGATCCCATAACTCGGCTAGAGTACAACTCTTCTATTTTTAAGAGTTATGTGACCTCTTTCACGGGCTTTATCCCATTTGTCAAGAAGGACTTTGGCCCCTCCTCCTCCAACGCCAACAGTGACCAAGAACACATGTACTTTCATTTGTATTAGCTTAACAAACACATCCTTTTGGTGGAAACTCTTCATCATTTTGACGACGTGGCCACGAGTCCCTTTCTTCTCGCTCATCTTTATCATCTCTTTTATGAGATGACTAGGAGTGAATCATTTGAAACCAACCTCAATAGGTCAATTTGGATGATCCAACGATACTTCCCCAAGCTTCGGGCACCGAATCTAGAATTCTTCGAAGGCGTTGCACCTGCTCGAATCTTAGCAAAAGCTTCTCCCACTAATCACTCTACTTTCTCTTGCCTCTACTTCTTTAAAGTCTGCAGGACCCGAGCAAACTTGGAGTGGGGGAGCTTCAGTATTAAGAAGGTATCCTTGGTTTTCCGACCAAGCCTTCTAGGATGCCTTTGGGAAGGATGTCAGCCCTTTTTGCAAGGAAAAGTTCATGAGCTATATTCAGCGGAGAGATCTGGCGTGGTTAGTAAAGAGTGATCGTTACGAACGCGGGCTAAAGGTTTACCACTCAAACTTCTACAGTAGGCAACTAAGGTTCATACAAGCCATTCCAGTGCCTTTCTTTAACTCGATGCACTGTGGCACCTCCTACCGTTTTCGCTCTCCACAAGAAGTTATATTTAGGGCAGCTCGACGTAGTTTAGAAGTGATGAGCAAAATAGCCTGCAACCCCATGGTGCTAAATTTTGAGTGTTCTTCAACCTTCTCCACTTGGTGGGAAACCAAGTGGTGTAAAAAGTACGGGGGAGACCTCAAGGAATCTCACGACTGCCTCTTCAGGAGACTTTTGATCAAGTCCTACCCCAAGCCGAGTAAGCTTAAAGGCTGGAAAGAAATGATTTATCAAAAGAATTAGCTTCTTCTAATACGTATCATTTGTCATTTCTAACTTGTATTGCATGATTCTTTTATAATCTACTCTACACTAATCTTTTACTTGGTCATCCTGAAACTTGCAACCCAAGGCATTATTGAAGAAGTGGACATTGGGCTAGACGAAGTAGCCGCAGATGAACTTGTCCTTCAAGGGGCTGTAGCTGAGGCTGCAAGCTAAGGAACTAGGGAGGATCAAGATATCTCTGACTTTCTTAGAGACTCAGAAGGCGAGGCTCAGCCTGTAGTAGAGACTTGGGCATCTCGGTGGGCACGGGCAACAGTGGTGGAATATTCAGAGTCTAAGCCTGAGGAAAAGCCTGAGACTCGGCTTGTTTTGCTTATTCCTTGGGCAACTCCTCCCAAGAAGAGAATAAGAGCTCAGACCTCCAAAGCTTCCAAAATTTCCTATGCCTCAACTACTTCTACTACTTCTCCAACTAAGGCGGGCAGAAAGAAGCAGAAGTCTTCTAGTAAGCAAACTTTCATTTTCATTTGCTGCCATTTTCCCTTTTCTTGGAATATGAACTGACCATTTTTTTTCTTTTTTACTAGGGCCCCAAGGAACCAAGAAACCAACTCTTGTTTCAAGGGAGGAGCCACTGGGGGTAGAGATGTATCAAAAAGATAAGCCCTTCCTTGATGCCATCATCAAGGAGTTAAAGGCATAACCTCTATTCTTTTTTAAGCACCCAAGTTTTCTTCATAATTATCTCTCTCATTTCTGGTACTGATTCCTTGCTTTTGCTTTTGAAATAGGACACTAGAAGTGAGGGGTCTATTCAGCCTGAGCCTTATTCTCCTTCTGCCCAACCAATGCATTCTTCCCCCTCTCGGGCTAAGCCTTCAAAGGTATGCCTTTTTCTCATTTTTGGCTTTAAACTTGGTATTTCACCACTTCTGAAGCTACTATTTCACTTTCATCCTTTTGTAGGCCAAGGGTGGGGAACTTGCATCTTTGATCAGGCAAAGTTCAACCCCTATTTCTTTCAATCTTCCTCCTGCATTGGTGGTGACTCCGACCTTCCAGTTCAATCCAATGATTGGGGAGATGTCACATTTTGTAGAAGATGACAGCATCTCGGTGAGTATTCTTAGTTTGAACCTCGCACTTTTTAAGCTTTTAAACTTATCTTCCTCTTTGCCTTTTCAGTCATCTGCACCACAGGAGTTTCATTCACCAACAGTTACTGCATTCGGGGAGCTCATAGTCCCTGAGATCCCTGTGGTCATGAGAGGTTACTAGCCCGCGAGTTTCTCGAGTTGCTGCTCAGGACAATCTACCCACTTCTTCTCAGTCAACAGCGACCACAGAGGTGCCTCATCTTCCCACTCAGGGTCCTGCTAAGGTATGAAAGCTTTTACACTTCTATTTGTCTTTTCTTTATAAGTTGGTTTGCTTATACTTGCCTTTTCTTGATGTTTATAGGCCTCTGGCGAGGGCTCGAGTAGCATTCCTTCTCTTCAAGTAGGTGAGAATAATCATCCTCAGCCATCAAGGGAAACAACTCCTCCTCCACCTATTTCTAAGGCTTCAGGCTCACTGAGGCATATTTAACTTCTCTTATCTTATCTCCTTTCATTTTAAATTGTAGTCTCTCTTCTTACTTTGTTTTCCTTGGTTTGCAACAAAGTTTTGGAGAGGGTTCGGGCCAACTCCTCCGCCCTTAGTGCACAAGCCATATCTTCCAAGGTCTCCCTTGGCTTCTGGGGTCACAAGGATCCCTATTCCTCTGCCAAAGAAGCAAACAAAGATTGCTGCTGCCACCTCCATCTCTACTTCTTAGTCACTTCCCTTTTTGTCAACCAAGGATGCCCCCTCTGATACTACTGAAGATGTTAGAGAGATGCCCTCACCTTTGGCGTCTACTCCATCAACAACATCTTTGCTCAAACTGGTCAAGAAATTTGGGCAAATCAAAACCAAGCTGCAGTTTCATCCATCTTCCTCCGAGTCCCTTTTTTCTTGAAAATGCTCATCAAATCTTTAAGGATTAGATGATGAGGGACTTTACTGCTTCCTTCAGCCTCAAAGCTCTTCATAATGTTGAGAAAGCCTTGACCGAGCTTTACAAGGCTCAGTTACTGTCAAAGGCTCAGTACGAGTCCTTTTTCAGTTTCTTTGAGAATCTTCGGGTGCTGAGGGACTAACACCAACAGGCGGAGCAGGCATCTAATAGAGTAAAGTGTTATCAAGAAAAACATACTCAAACTTCTACTACACTTCAGCAGCTAGTGGAGAAAGGTTCAGTCATGGAGGACAGGATTGTAATTGTAGATTATGAGATTCAGAGACTGGAGGAGCAGCTTTCTTTGCTGAAGGCAGAGAAGATGACCCTTACCAACCATCTTTTCAAGAAAGTAAAAGAAATGGATAACATGTCTCAGGAAGTTGAGGACTCAAAAACAAAACTTGCCAATAGTAACATGCATCTAGGAGAACCAGGCAGAATTTTCACCATTATGCAAACTTACTATTCTAGAATAGCTACCTTGGCCGAAGATGCAAAATTGTTAGGCTAGGATCTTCTGTAATATTTTATGACATGAAATGAATCTCTTCTTCATCTTTATCTTGTCTTACCTCCATTTGAATTTTAGCTGCAGTAACTTAACTCCATCCCTTCTCAATTTGCTTAGATCTCCTCAATATAACAGTCTCTTGCATCCCATAAAGTTGGATGGTATTTCTTTAAAAACTTAGCATTAACTGGATACATTTGCAAGTTTCCCTTTAAATTTGCCAAGTAATATCCCCCCTTATCCAACACTTGGTTAATAATGAAATGACTTTCCCAAGTAAGGCTCCATTTCCCCAAGCCTCTAACTTGAGCTCCCAAGGGCAAAATAGCTTTCCACACTAATTTCCCCCCTTCTTTGAAGGCTTTTAACTTTACCATTTTATTATAAGCTCGGGCAACGACTCTCTTCCCTTCTTGAATCTTGTTTAAAGCTTCAATTTGGGCTACATCCAGATCTTCAACTCTTTGACACATAGCTTGAATGTATTCTTCACTATGCATACCATATTGGTTCTGAATTCTAACTGAACTCACATTAATCTCCATAGGAAGCACAGCATCTTGCCCGAAGGTGAGGGCATAAGGAGTAGTTCCAGTTTATTCCCTCTTGGAAGTTCTGTAGGCCCATAAAGTGTCTCTCAACTTTTCATGCCATTTCTTTGAACTATCTGCCACCATTCTTTTAATAATATTCACCAAGATCTTGTTGCTGGCTTCTGCTTGACCATTTGATTGGGGGTAGTAAGGACTAGATCGAATCATTTTTATCTTGAACTTTCTTGCAAATTCTTCTATTTCTTTTTAAATAAAAGATAGCTCGTGGTTTGTAACAATTGTCTCAAGCACCCCATATCTGTGTAAAATCTTAGTTTCAATGAACTTCTTGACGGCAGTTGAGGTGATAATCTTCACAGCTGAAACTTTTACCCACTTGGTGAAGTAATCTGTTGCCACGATTATGAATGTATGTCCATTGCTAGAAGCTGGGTAAATTTGTATGATGATGTCCATTGCCCACCCTCGAAAAGGCCAAGGCTTGACCACATGATTCAAAGGTACTGTTGGAGAGGTCCATGCTTTTGGCATTCTTCACACCTTCGAGCATAAGCATTGCAATCCTTCTCCATGTTAGGCCAAAAGTAGCCATATCTTCTCAACAACCACCTCATCTTAGTCCCAGCTTGATGTGCTCCACAAATTCCTTCATGTACCTCGGCCATAACTCTCGTTGATTCCTCTTGGCCTAAGCATTTTAACAATAAGCCATCTGGAGTTTTTCTTACCATAGACTTATCCCACATGACATACTTAGTTGCTTGTTGTCTATTCTTCTTACATGTAAGGAAGGAAGGATCTTTCAAGTACCGAGTAATAAGTGATCTCCAATCTTCTATCTCTTTAGTCATTACATCTAGGGTGAATCCTCTCTCAAAGATAGAAGGTAGATTTCTCCTTTGTACTTCCACATCTACCTTGACTCTTCTCTCTTGGATCTATGCTCCAGAGGCTATTTGTGCCATCTCATTGGTAATGAAATTTGATTCTCTAGGGATGTGGTTGATTGATATCTCAGTGCCCCAATAGCTCAATAGCTGTGTAGCTGCCAAATAATAACCAGCCATGGTGATATGCATGCACTTGTATTCTCCATTCAACTGATTAATCACTAACCACCTCAACTCCAGTTGCCCCTAACTCTATTAAGATCTAGAATCTATTTTCCAATCCTTCCAATTAGAATTGGTTTTGACAACATGTACTTGATTACATTTGTCTTGGCAATAATGTGGATGTGGCAAGGCAACATGTAATGTCTTAGTTTGCAGGCAGTGAAGTAAAAAGCCAAGCACAACTTCTCCACTGGGATATATCTTGTTTCTACCTCAATAAGGATTCTACTGAGGTGGTATATTGCTTGTTCTTTCCCACCTTTATTGTTTTAAGCCAGCAAGTATCCCATTGACTTCTCAGAGGCAAAAATATAAAGCTTTAAATGCTTCTCTCTCTGAGATGGCATAACCATTGGTGAAGAGGCTAAGTAAATCTTTATTATGTCAAAAGCCTCTTGGTGTGGTAAGCCCCACTCGAACTCTTCTTTATTTTTAATCTTAACAGATGAGTAAACGGCTGAATCTTGCCTGCCAAGTGAGTAATAAATCTCCTCAGGAAGTTGATTTTTCCCAGCAGCTTTTGCAGTTGTACTTTATTGGTGGGAGGAGATGATTCCATTATTGCCCGAGCCTTGTTTTTGTCGATTTCTACCCCTCTTTGATGAATAAGGAATCCCAAGAAGTTGCTCGACCTTACCCCAAAAGCGTATTTCTTAGGATTCATTTTCAATTTATAGATCCACATTCTTATTAAGGCTTGTCTGAGGTCTACTAGGTGCTGTTCTTCGGTTTTAGACTTCACCACAACATCATTAATGTATACTTCCATGCTATGGCCAATCAAGTCATGAAAAATGGCATTTATTGCTCTTTGATAAGTTGCACCAGCATTCTTAAGCCTGAATGGCATTTCCAAGTATTCATATGCTTTGACGTGGCCTGGGCATCTAAAAGATGTTTTATGTATATCTTCTTTCGTCATTTTTGTCTAATTATAACTAGCATTCCCATCCATGAACGATAAAACTTTGTGCTTTGCAACGGTATATATAGATAGGTCAGCCATTAGCATAGGGTATTCATCTTTAGGCGTGGCTCCATTAATGCTTCTATAGTTAACACAACATCGAACTGCATTAGTTATAGCTTTTAAGTTTTAATACAGGTACAATATGGTACAATATTGGCCAACCACTTGACATACTTGGCAGGCCTAATAAATCCAGCCGTTACTAGCCTTTCAATTTCTTCCTTGGCTTTTTCTTTTATCTCCTTTGACATTCTTCGTGGTGCTTGCTTTATAGGTTTAATATCCCTCATTATTAGGCATTTTGTGTTCTACTAAGGTTGAATCTAAACCATGCATTTCAGTGTAATGCCAAGCAAAACAGTCTTTAAACTCGTGCAGAAGGTTAACTATCTTTGTCAGATCTTCAGCTTCCAACAAGCTACTTATCTGTATAGGCTTTGGATCCTCCTTAGTTCCCAAATCAATGATTTCTAAGGTGTTTTGTACCTCTGGTGCTGGCTTGTCAGGTTCTGTACACAAAAATTCAACTAGCTCTGGACTTTCGGGCACATCTTCGGGCCAATTCAAGTCATATATACATTCAGCCATGTGTATGGTTGCTTCAATCTCTTTTTCAAAAAAACTCTTTTTAACCTCTCTTCTGGATGCTTGCAACTTCTTCCTTCTATTCCTTTTGTTCTTTGGCCGAACTCTCCCTTGCTTGCTTTCTCTCTCTCCCATACACCAATAGTCTCTTAATTAAGGACCTGACTGCAACTATTTGGTTCTTTCTTCTTTGTTCTGACATTACTAATGTTGGGGAGTTGGGACAATATGGGGTCTGTCACATTCTTCCCTTGTGAGAAATAATCCTTGTTCCACGAGCTTTTGGGCCGTCACCTTAGTCGGGCAGCCGTTCTCATCAGCTCATAGGCACTGGAGAATCCCAACACTTGGATTGTAGAAGCTAGCATCTGCAACGTTGGCTATAGGAAGGAATGGTCGTGGCACGGCCTCCACCATTTCCCAAAATCCTGATCTCATAGCCCCTTCCTCGTGGTAAACAGCTACTTGTTGATGCAAAGTATATGGTATATAGAGACTCTGATGAATCCAATCTCTACCAAGCAAAGCTCCATAAGTAGAACTATTGTCCACCACGAAGAAAGCTAACATGATTTTCTTGGAACCCAAGTCAACCTCCAGGGGCAATATCCCATGAGTTTTGGTGATAGCTCCAGAAAAGCTAGAGACTGTTAAGTCAGTAGGAATAAGATCTCCCTCGCTTCTATCCAATTTCTTCATATGTTTCAATGGTATTACATTAATTGTAGCTCCTCCACCAATCAAAACCCTCTTGAATGGTATTCCCTCCAAATGAGCAATTACATATATGGGCTTGAGATGGTTAGCTAGGGCCAAAGTCGGGCAGCTGAAGACCATCATATTTGAATACACTCTTTCGGGCTCGTTCTTTGTGAGCTCAGGCAAATCTGTTCTGCCATATTCTCCCTTTTCTGCTTCCTCAATACTGACATGTGCTATCATAGGTTCTATGGCCAAGTAATTGCCCTCCATTATGGTAGGTTGATCAGGCTCGGCGTAAAACATGGCAGATAGAACATATGTCATGTGTACATGGAAGTTACTAGGTTCATGTAAATCATTCTTCTTGCCCCCAATATGGTCCATGAATTCATCTAACCAAGCCTATGCTTCTTTTGGCAACATTAGTTCGGGCAACTTCTCTTCCTGAGTTATACCAGAGTTTTGTATTTGTTATAGGTTCTCACAGAGAGTATCAACCAATAAAGGTGAGGGCATTCCTCTCTCAGGCGAAATAGTTCCAAAACATATGGGTTCTAGGCTCCATCTTGGGGTTGGCATCATTACCATATCCTCTTGAGCTCTTCTTAAGATTCTGTATTTTCCAAGATGAGGGTTTTGGGGCACATGATCTTCTTCCTCTTCAGTCTTGCTAGTAACCATTTTCTACCCCATGTTTGCTCGTTCAGTGAAGTTGATTTCTTCCCCCATGAGGTACATTTTCAATCTTCACATTTTCAGAGGTTTCTGATGTAGTAGGGATTCTTAGTGAATTTATATGGTCTTTGTGCTGCCTCTGGACTCTCTTGATCATAGAAGCTCTCATTTCTTTGACAGGTCTCCCATCTTTCTAACTACATACCATTTCTGCCCGAGTCGGGCATAATTCTTTTTGGTTTCTTTGTTCTTCCTTTCATCCTGACATCACTACCTTCATAACTTGGTTAGGGAGGCCTAACATCCACCCATTTTGGTATTTTGGCATTTTGGCTTCTTTATCTTCCACCTCTTCCGAGGCTTCGTGGTTTCTGAATATCTCGGACAAGTTTTTTGGCTCATAATCTCCTCTTAATCTTTGGAAGACATTTCTGGATGTCTCTTTCTCAGCTGCCCGCATAATGCTTCTGCGGGCTTCTTGCTCTTCTTTCTCTATTCTTCTGATCAACTTTTGATCATTAATAGCTTCTGATGTTGGCACTTCTAATTCACATTCATATTGGCAGTTGTTACACAATATTAGCCATTTAACTATGGCTGCTTTGGGTTTCTTAGGCAACTTAATAGTTTCTTCTGTAGGTTTGTCCACTTGCCTCCTTTCTACTTTTACTTCCTAGGTGGCTTTTCCCTTCCCCTTCTTTGCCCAAGTCAGGTTGATCATGGTTATTAGGACTTCTACGAAGGGATTTATGTCAATCATCGTATTGGCATGTGGTTTCTCCAGCAGCAACTTTCCCTTCACTATAAGGTTTTGTATCCAGTTTCTGAACTGGACACAGTTAGTTATTGAATGGTTGAAGGTATAGTGGAGCTTGCAATACTTATTTCCTCTTAATTCTTTTGGTTTAGGCATCCTTTTAGTGCTGTCAGGCACAATTACTTTTGCCCGTACTAACTCTTCATAGATTTCTAAAGCTTTGGTCATATCGAAATAATAACTCGGGTATTTATAGGGCTTCATAGGAACAAATCCACCATCATTCATCACGACTTTCTGATCCTTTACTGGCTGGACCAACCTATTTACCATTAAATGTTTAAAGGGAGTAGTCATCTCTACTGCATATATTTCAATTCCCTCTCCTCCACCTCAATCGCTTTCTTTTGGCTCTGCTCCTTCAAACTCTAATTAGTAAATTACAGCTTAATTTTTGTAGAAATGAGGCACCTTAGATGAGTGTTTCACTTGCTGTTCTTCAATTAACAGCTTCTCATACTTTGTGGCAGCAATTACCAATTCTTGCAGCTCATTGAACTACACATCATAAAACGTTTTCCTTAAAGGCAGCCTTAAAGCGTTATGAGCAATGGATAAAAGTTGGGCATGGTTGATAGGAAACTGACATCTCATCCTTGTCTTTCTAAACCTCATCATGAAGTCTTATGTAGACTCATGCTCATATTGCTTCACCTCCACTAGATCATTGATAGTCATCTCGGGCCCTACCCTATAAAACTTTTCATGAAAAGCCATCTTCATTTGCCCCTAGTTTGG